>JAUTDX010003208.1:0-41884 GCA_030844895.1 Ambrosia x helenae | reverse complement strand
TGTGTTACTTAATGGTTCACCGTCTGAGGAGTTTGAGCTCAAAAGGGGTCTTAGACAAGGTGACCCGCTATCCCTTTTCTATTCACAATAGTAATGGAAGCTTTACATGTTATGGTGTGCAACGCAGTCTCGGGTGGGGTATTTTCTGGTATCAAACTGCCAAATGAGGGCCCTATCTTATCCCATCTTTTTTATGCTTACGACGCTATTTATTTATCGGGTCTTGGTCGGAAAACAACATTTCCAATCTTAACCGGATATTAGGGGTTCTCTATTGCTTCAGGTTTAAAAGTTAATCTTCACAAAAGTTATTTGTATGGTGTAAATGTTCGGGATGAGGAGGTAGTATCGATGGCTAGGCTGATTAACCGTAAAAAGGATACTCTGCCATTTATATACCTCGGTCTCCCGGTGGGTGATAACATGAGAAGGATTAAGAGCTGGAAGTTGGTGATCGACAATTCAATTCAAAGCTAGCTTCGTGGAAGGCTCATTCTTTGTCGTTTGCTGGAAGATTGGTGTTGGTTAAAGCCGTTTTTGGGGTCGCTACCAAATTATTACTTGTCTCTCTTTAAAGCTCCATGTGGCGTAGTAAAGGTGTTGGAAGGTATTAGAAGGAAATTCCTATGGAGCGGTAACTCAAGTTCGCACAAAATCAGATGGGTCGCTTGGGAAAGAATTCTTAAAACCAAAATGGGGGGGGGGGGGGCTTGGGGTTGCTAGTATTGAAGAGCTAAACTTGGGCCTCATTGTGAAGTGGTGGTGGTGTGCTTCAAGAGTTTGCCATATCAACTTTGGTGCAAAGTTATTAAAGCTATCCATGGCGGTAACAATAGGTATAATTTGGTTCATGTCAAGAAGTCTATCCGGGCACGTGTGGCGGCTATTGGAAGTCTGAATAAAAGCTTCACTAAAAGAGGTCTTGACCTTCCTGTTTGTTTAACTGTAGTGTAGGGAACGGTACGTCAGTGGGGTTTTGGGAATGAAGTATGGTGTGGTCGAGTACCTTGAAAGGTGACTACCCACTTGCTGTTGACCTGTGCAAAAGGAGACGTATCTCTGTGGCTAAATGCTGTTTGGAATCGGCTGATGGTTATAATATCAATAATAATAATAATAATAATAATAATAATAATAATAATAATAATAACTACAATACTAGTTTCCATAATAGTTATACTAATGATAATATATTTAGCAATAGCTCTATTAACAATAGTCATAATGATAATAATAATAGAACCAACAATAGCTCCAGGTGGCAACAGGGCTGGAAAAGAATGTCGGCGTCTGTGGAGGAAAAACGCAGCTTGAGGAATTCAGGAATCGACTCAGTTCAGTCAAGTTAAAACAATCTGGTGACGAATGGCGTTGGCGTTTAGGGGGATTAAATGGTTAAATTCTCAGTCAAGGCGGTTCAGAAGTTGCTTTGGGGAGATCATCAATCAACAAATCAGGAGGCTTAATTTTGGTGGAGTAGGATTGCTACATCGAAGATCAATTGTTTCGTATGGTGGCGGTAGAAAACAAGATCCCTACGGCTGAAGCTTTGGCGTTTCGAGGTCTACATGTGTCTGATGGCATATGCAAAGGTGTGGTATTGACCCAGAGACGGCAAATCACATATTTGTTGAATGCTTGTGGGCTTAGGGTGACATGGAGATGTATAAATGAATGGGTCAGTTTGGAAATCACGGTGAGAACGATTCGTTGCTGCAGATCATCAAAAAATCCAGGTCGCTCAACTGCAGTGAAAGGAAGAAAGAGGTCGTTTATGCGATTGTTCTTTTGACTGTTTGGAAGCTTTGGATATATCAAAACGAGAAGATATTCAACCAGGTGGATACTGTGCTACGCAAAAACTGGTTGATGAGATCAAGACGGAATCATATTGGTGGATGGTAAAGAGGGCGAAAGCACCGGCCATGGACATAGATAGATGGTTTGAGTTTACGGTTTTTGATTACGGTTAGGTAGTGTAGTTCCTGTTTGTATTTTGGGTGCAAAATTCCCAGGTAGCACTTGCTTAATGGGCTTGGGGTGATGTTTGGGTCCTAGTTTTTGGGTCTGCAGATGGGTACAATTTTGCTGTAAAATTTGGGTTGTAGTTTTTGGGGTCTGCAGATGGGTACACATGTGCTGTAAACTTTGGTTGTAATTCTTTTGGGTGAATAAGATTGAGATTCGTTTGTTTGGTAAAAAAACATAGGTTATATATTATGCCAAAATGATGTAAAAAAAAAATTATAATATTTGACATGCACGGGAAATGCTATATGTGTTAGCTCTAGATATATGTAAATAATATAAATATAAAAACCAGTATATAAACCAATACATCTTTAATAAAATATAGAAAAAAAAATGTACACCTTTGTAAACATGTCTTATCTAATCGCAATCAAATAAAAAATGACAAAACAATTTATAATAATTCTAATTAGCAAGTTGTATGTGCTGTTTGGATAACTAGTCCATACCAATAACAATGTCGAAACTACCCAATCGAATAGGCAGCAGATCAATGCGAAAGATACGATTACCATGTTCCAGAACACAACCCCTAACAACTTCTTCAGACGAAATTAACTCACCATTGGCCAATTCTAAGGTATAATGTGTGTCCAACTTAGTTGATTCTAACCCAAGTGAATTCATAAAGTCGGTCGACACAAAGCTAAAATCGGTTCCTGAATAAAAAAAGAACCGATGCAAAAATGATTGTTAAGGAGAAACGTACCGGTAACCACGTTAGGATCTTCGCGTGCTTCATTGGCTCCTAGCACGAATGCTCATCCGCGAGCTTGATCCTTAGCCTTGGGGCAATCCTTGCTGAAATGACTGGTTTGCACCACATTCAAAACACACATTCTTGGCAGGTGGATGTGTTGGTGGCCTTGGCTTTGCAGTTAGAGGTTTGGTGACCTCGACGGTTGCAGTTCTTACACAGGATACTTTACACGTGCCAACATGATGGTTTGGGCATTTACTGCAGTAGGGATGGGGCCCGTTATACGTGCGTTTGGCTCCTCAGTAGTGGTGGCAGCAAAAACCTTCACAGTGTCCTGACGCTTGTGGGCTTACCCTTCTTGGAGCCAGATCGCTTGCACTTGTCTCCATACCTCTCTCCCGCAACTACCAACCTTCTGGTTCAACGAAACTCATACGAACAACATCATCAGTCAGACTGTGAGCTAGAGTAACAGCATTCTGGATAGTGGTAGGTGCAGCCGCAGTGCCATGCTTTGAATCTTGGGAGATAAACCCTAATTATATTGCTCATGTGAGGAACTAGTTGAGAGGTTCGTGGAAACGGTAGTGTAAGCAGTTACCTTAGCATCCACCATGGAAAAATTCCAGAATTCTGCTTCAAGCTTTTGCAGTTCGCTCCTTGGATAGTATTTCTCCATGAGTGAGCCTGGAGATCGGCCCGGGTGAGATTGTAAGCCGTGTCTCGACCCATGGTTTCTACTTGAAGATTCCACCATGTGAGGGCTTCATGTTGGAAAGTGAAAGTAGAGTAGTTCACTTTGGTCCTCAGAACAACCGCAGTCTTTTCGATCCAACGACACCCTAGGTACCATGAAAGTTCCATGGTTTGTAAGCCATGAAAGTTTTGTACGAACATCCCGAACAGGGTTTTCAACTTCTATGTATACAATAATGAATATCATTAATACAAAAGTTTTGCGTAGGAGTAGTAAGTAGAGAATTTAGACTCAAAATTTCTACCTTTATCCGTTTCGCTTCCCGTCGACGACCAATACTTCCAAAGCCATCACTGAAATCGGCTCGAGTAGCGTCATGTCGGCAATTGCCTCAGTAATCACTCTAGCCAGCTTAGCGGGAGTGGTTGGTAATGGTTCACCATTGTTGGTTGGTGAAGGTTTGTCGGGTTTGCATGATTTCCTTTTGCAAATATTGTCGCTCGTACAAATGTAACAACCAAATATAACCACGCCATAGCAAATCAATCACAACCACAAGGCAAAAGAAATAAGCAACACAGAATAACATACCAACATAAACCATACATAAATCCAAAATGCATAAGATTAGTACAAAAGACGGGGGCGGTCGAACCGCAATAGTTTAAACTACTAGAACTAAACATAATGCACTAAACATAACAACATAAAATGTCACAACAAAAGCATCACAACATCAAGTACAACGACAAACAACCTAAGAAGATGGTGGTGGAAAAGCAGCAGCAAGAGCAATGATCGCCTCCCTCATACGTTGGTCAGTCTCTGCCATCCTCCTCTTAGTGCATCCAAGCGTCTCTCCGTCTCCACTCTCCCCAGAGCTATCGCATAACCTCCCTCGCTCAGCCTCCTTGCACGTACCTCCAGCTCTCGGATGCGTACACCCATAGCCAACAAGCTGCGCGTCGTCGTGGGACAGGATAACGCCACGCTCAGTGTAGAGTGGGCTCCCAGACGATCCTCCAACGTCAATCGCCTCGTGGTCGTCCTCCTCGTCCGATGGGCTAGGTCACCGATGAGACTGGGGATGGGATTGGCGTTTACAGGCCTGAGAGCGCTCCTCAACCTCGGTGAGGGCTCGACCACCGGCACGGGTACCTCCATAGCATGTGACTCCGGTATGGGGTCGATGGGCTGGGTAGGCTCCCCGGCAGGGACATGGTCGGCGTGGGCAGGGGTAGTAACCGGAGCACGGGCAGGGAGGGCGATGACCATAGTCTGTCGCACCCTCTTACGGGGAGTTTACCTCGGGAGGGTACGATCCGTGTCGATGCAAAAAGGATGGGCCATGCTCGAGGCAGTAGGGGCACTGGAAGGGACCACCGGAGGGCGAACGTCGGGGTCTGCAAGGGAAAGTGGGACGTCATCCTCGGTGTCATCATCCGAGACACGCCTAACTAGGGGTGCTGGGTCTACATCCATATCAGAATCCGAGATCCAACCTCCTCCGTGATGGGGAAGCCGGGGGCCTCGTAAGGGATGGGGGCAGGCTGGGTGAGTGGAAGGTCCTCCCTGGTGTTTCATCCACCAAGTAGTCAGGCTCAAAGTCGGACAAAATAGTGAGGTCAACGGTGATGGCCATGATCCTGTCATACGCATCCAAAATACATGTAAATGAACATGTATGTAAATAAATGAACTACTATACTCGTGTGTCATCGTGGAGTAGCTTGAGACTTGAGAGGTGCAAGGAGAGTGGTGTGGTACTTTGTGAAAACGTTTCGAAAATGTCCCATCTTGGGTTATCGTTGACTTAAAAAAAGAATCTTAGTTCGCTATTACCTTATGCTCTGATACCAATCTGTCACACCCCGCCAAGGCGGAAACACGGGGATGCGACCTCGAAAGGTTTTCAAGCACGAGGTTCAAGAAAACACACGTCATTTATTTAAATAACTAAATAAGTACCATCAAAGGATGGATATTTGTCATAAAATTATTCAAACCATCATAAACATGTTTTGAAAACAGGAAATTGTCTAGGATTCTTGAACTTGAAACTAAAACATCATGGGACTGACAAAACCCAATCCAAAAGTGATACCACCCGGTGCATGCTCGAACCCCTCTCTCAAACCTCTGCTGCTCGTCATCAATTACCTAAAAGACATGCATAAAAGATTTTTCAACAATAATGTTGGTGGGATCACATGTTTGGTGTAACAAGTAAAATGCTCTTGTAATCCGTGTATGACCAATCATAGGCTAGCTAAGCGAATGATTACTGTGCAAACCACGAGTCCCGTAACCAAACCTCTTGACTGTTGTGCCTCGCGCATTATACACTAAAGACAATGTATATATAGTAGAATACTAACACTCTTTTGTATGTAACCGGTTAGAGCGACTAACCAAGAGTGGGGTGTCAACCCAATAGATATATTAAAGTGTTCCATAGCTTTTGATAGTTAATGGTTACAGTGTAATGTAAGTACGAGGACTTTGAGCTGATGAACCAAATGTCTCATGTTCCACATGGCAGTCACGATATAATGTAAACACAAAATGATATTGAACTAGTTGTAGCATTTTGTCCCCCGAAAATGTAAAAATAATAAAATGGTGAAAACTCACCTAATAGTGACACGTGTGGTCTAGTGAAGCTGAAAGTGTGAGATAGCTACCGCCCAGACAATGGTTGTCCTACGATTATTAAAAGCACGGTAAATTATATGTTCTTGTCGTTTATCATACAAGTTGTTCACCCGACATTCTTGGACCTTGGTTTTAGTGTATGTGGGCCATGTTTTGTACGCGTGTTGTGTTATATGTGATTCACATGTACTAGGAGAACATATGGTTTCCGAATTTTCGGTGATTTTGTGAATAAAGTGGTTCCCACATGCTGTTATGGTTCCGGAATCGATACCAAATGTCATGTGTGGTTGGGTTTCGGAAAACACGCATTTTAATGCAAGTTCATGCCTTTTTATAGTGAGTGTAGCACTTACACATGTTTCAGCTTGGTCTAACATATGTTAAGTCATCATGGCCGAAACAATACATAATATGGACCATGATCCCGAGGGTTTTATTGTATTGAAAAGGGTCGGTCCATGTTTGTTAAATCACCCATAATGTTTAGCAATGAGTTCAAATGGTTTTGTGGGGGAAAACCGATTGGATTATCAATAAAAAAACCTTTAATTTTGAACATAAACTAAATAAGTTTTGTTTATAAGAATCGACCCTTAGTTGCTAGTCTAGGTCGTGTTTTGACTTGAAAGCATTGCTTTATTTAACATTGGTGGCATAGCACCGATTAGTTCTCAACTTGTGATGTGTGATCATGTGTGTCGAATCATAGGTGCTTTTTGTGAGTAAAGAGTCGATTTAGTTTATCGTGGTTTTAATCATACATCTAGTGATACCACGGACAATGGGATCGATTAAGAAGGTATTAGGCCGGGTTTACAAGAGGGCCGATAAGTATAAAGCTTTGAAAGGATAGAAAGGTTAGATAACTTACCTAATTGTATCAAAGTGGAACCAATTTTCTCTAGTTCTTCTCTTGCTCGTGCCTTGGTGTCTTCGGGTATGGCTTGAGGATAGCCGATGGGTATCAAGTGTTTGAGGAAAGTGTTGGTGTGATTGTTGGAGCTTCTTGTGTCCCCTTTTATAGTGGCCGAAGGTAATGTGGACAAAACCAAAAGAGGAAGGTCTTTATTACTAGTTTATGTCATTGATAGGAATGTTTAGTGAAAGTTATGAGTTGGAGGTTAGTTGTCTTGATATGAAAGGGACATAAGGGTGGATAGTGATGGATCAATGCTAGATAAGAGACAACCTATAGCTTCTATTTTGGTGATAAGGCAAAACATATCTATTGGCTCCTCATGTTTAGGATCGCCCGATAGTATAAGTGGTGTGATCTTTCTATTTTGAGTGTGAATCATGTCCATGAAGGTTGTATGTCAAGGTTTAAGTCCACAAAAGTATAAGTGAGGTAATCATTGTTCTATGTGAGCATGCATGATCAATGTGGACAAAAACAATTAATGGATTTTGGATGGTTGTGGGTGATACTTTGGCCGAAATCCAAGGGATAGGGACAAGTGTTTAGTTACCAAATGAGGCTTGTGAAAGGTAGTGAGGTAGGGTAACTAACTTGCTATATAAGTGAAAGAAATGAAAGGGACATATGCTTGCATCTTTCTTCTTGTTCTAGTACTTTTTCGGCCGAATAAACAAAGGAAAAAGGAAGAGGGTAGCATGATCTCCTAGATAGTGATGGTTCAAGGTTACTTGGGATTATCATCATCATTTTGTCCTTTGTTATGTGGTGGCCGATTGTAATTGTAGAAAGAATGTTTGTTTCTTCCAATTAAGGCAATCCAATCCCTCTAGATGGTGTGTATGTGTATACATTTGGGTGTAAAGGAATGACAAGGGTCTTGGCTTCTTCTTCTTGTATGTATGCGTGTGTATATGAGTGTATATATAGGTGTGAGTGACATGATCTACTATGTTAGTTATCAAGGTGAGCAAAATAGTTATAATAGATTACCAACCATCTATGTTTGCATGGGTATGGGTGTTCACATTGTGTGCATATGTGTGTGCATGGAACTATGCTTTGGTTAGTCTTTGTCCCATGCTAGATAGGTATACACCCGATGGTATGGATAATAATTTATGTAGGTATAATATGTGTTGAATGGGATACTAGTTCATAGCTGTTATAGTCGACCATTTGCATAGGAATGCAACTTGAATTTGTCTAGATGGCAAGGGTGCTTGATGACAATATTAACATGTATTAATATCTATTAGTCGTGAACACATGTTATCTATGTTGATAGTTTATAATGTTTGTGATTCATATACATGTGTTAGTGAGGAATTACCATGTGTTAGAGTGTGCTAACATCATGAAATGCTCTTTGGTGATTATCCGGATTTTTGTTTTGTTTCCTGAATAACTCATGCTTCACTAGACTGGGGGGTGGGGGTATAGTGTGTGCAAAATGTCTAATTATGCACATGAAACGACAATAATAAGTAAAATGCGTACGGATGTTGACCTGGATCGTTGACTGGTGTCACACTAATTTTCTAATGTTCTAAGCAGTGTGGGTAACATTTTTTCCTTTTAATTTGTTAGTGTTTGAAGTTGATACCATTGGTTAATGATTGATGTTGTATGCTACTTTTACTCATGTCTCTGGTCCTAATCTAAGCAGTTTTTGTTACTACATCTTCATTTTATATGTTTCTGCATCCCAAGGAAGTATAGAAGGACAATTCTGTTGTCTAATCATCAGCAATTCAAACATAAGCAAAAAAATCTAACGGTCATTCATGATGTTTATGCAGGTAATTCGGATTTACCATTGAGTATAAACATGACCCATTGCGTGGATTGATCATGTTGAGTGTAATTTAGGTTAAGATGATGTCGTTCAGATTTATATTATTTGTCGTGATTAGCGTCTAATAGTTTTGTAGTTTTAACGGACATACATGGTATGTTTTACATTGTATATTGTTAGTTGCTTGTTGGCCTTCCTGTCGCCTCACTTTGTTTTTTGTATCATGTTAGTGTTGATTTTTCTGTTCTAAACATCTCTTTGCGGTTGATGTTTGCTATGGCCTTTGGTTTGCAGGTGTTAGTATTGATTTTTTTTTGTTCTAAACATCTCTTTGATGTTTGTGTATCGTGTTTGAGTTGTATGTTATTTTAGTGTAGTTTTCCATAGGGATGTCGTTGTCAGGTAAGCGTAGGAGGGGGTTATATTTGGTTAATGAATGAATTCGTATATGCTTATGCATTTAGGGTATGTTTGGCAAAGAGGTTTTAAGAGCTTTTAGGAACTTCAAGCTTCAAGCTTTTAAGAAAAAGCTCCTACTTAATAAAAAGCCTTATTTGGTTGAAAGAGCTTAAAGCTTTTAGGTTAGGAGAAAAAGCTCTATATTGGAAAGCTAATAGTACTAGCGTTTAAGAAAAAAGCTCCTACTAGCTACAAGCTTTTAATGAGTAAATGACACAAATACCAATTCTATTATAAAAATAAAATAAAAATCTTCTTTACAAACTTTTAACTATGCCTATTTTGGTCATTTTATATATTTTATTAAAAGCTCCAGCTACTCTGCCAAACACCAAAATATATTTAAAAAACTACAGAAACAGCTACCAGCCAACAACTAGTTTTGTCAAACATACCCTTAGTACACGCTACATATTTATAGTGTATAAACCTCTTTACTAATAGCATGCAGTGGCGAGGCTTTGTTGGGGCGGGAGGGGGCGACCGACCCCCCCGAATTTTCGTGCAGAAGTTCCGATTATATAGTATTCGTATAGAAAATTTTGTAAATATAGGGTTTCGAGCCCCGAAACTGGTTTTCGACCCCCCGAAACTAGTGACTTCCGACCCCCCGGTGACTTCCGACCCCCCGAACCTTCGGGTCAAGCTTCGCCACTGATAGCATGCATTAGCTTACCTAATCTTTTTCTTTAATATTGTTTTTAGAAGATAGGAAAGTCCAAATAAAAGTAATTATGGCTTTTACTTGCCGTGTGTTTGAATTATATAGTAATAATCTTTTATGTGGCAATGATCGGTTTCACGTTATTTAGTAGATTTGATTATGAATATATAATTGACCTGCTACTAAAAAGGTTGCCCGTTTTGACCCGAACTACTTTAAGTTATCAGGTCCAGTAATTATCATTAACCGTCAAATTTTACTTTTTTAAACAGATTAGCTATAAGCATTTCATAATGGATCTTATTGCTCTCAATATGGTGTGGTCACTACAAAAATCAGTTCTCCTTTAGCTGTCAACACATAACCATTCATATCGCCCACAACTGTTGTTTTTACTATCAATAGATGTAGTCTGGTATTTTTACAAGCACAAATGGGTCAAAATTGATATGCTAATGGTGGTTTCTATTTTATTCTTTTTGCAGAAAGTTTAATCGTTGGGACTCAATTAATTGTTCTACGACTGGTTCTTTCAAACTCAACATAGATGCATTTTTCATTTTTTTTTCAAAAGTCAATAGTGATGCATTTTTCATTTTGGTTAGGATGCTATGTGGTAATTGTTTCATTTTTGAACTCTTTAAGCGGGTGGAGTTAGATTGTGGTTACCTACTCAATTTACCATTGTAAATTGGTATGTCAATTGTATGGGTTGTGGTTACCTACTGAATTGACCATTGTATGTTAGTATGTTTATTGTGTTCGGAATCCTCCGTATCCGATTCTAGAGATTCAAACTTTGTCAAAAGTTGAAGTAAATTGGAAAAATCTTGAAGCCCATAGTCTGCTACTATTACTTAGTTGTTCTTATACGTAATCAAATGCTATACGGCCGATATCCAACTATTTATTAACAAAAATACGGTCATCAGATTGCCCCCGCCACAACGTGCGGGGACGCCATCTAGTAGCAATATAAAACCCAAAACAATCATAATCCCATTTTTGCATTAAGACTTGTAGTGTTGGACTAGTGCCCAAGCTGGATATTTAGTAGCCCAACAAGTTGACACCAGCCCAACCTTACTACTTTACTTTGCTTACAGTACTACGTCGTTTTGCCTGATACAAGTAATTTTGACAAGCTTATTTCTTCCTAAAAAAACCATATTTTTTAACAGTTCCATCTCTCAGTCTCATAAACCCTAGGAATCCATACCCATCAAAATCAACAATAAAATGTCAGACTTCTTACCAATCGAAATCCAATTGGAAATAATGAAAAGGCTTCCTGTCAAATCGTTGCTTCAATTCCGCTCCGTCTCTAAACCATGGAAGTCTCTCATTGATAGCCCTGATTTTATCAAACATTATAGCGGCCAACAGCCACATCTACTTGTAAGTTTTCATGATTCAGTTGTCTTGCAAAGAAAATACGTCTCAATTGTTGATGATCATACTTTTCCTACAAATAAAGTTTCTCTGACTACTCCAGTAATGGTTAACATGCTTGAAAACTCCATCATAATCGGCTGCTCTCATGGCTTGTTGTGTTTGTACCATTTTGATGACCATGGCGTTGATGATGATGTTCCCATAGGCAAAGCCGTTCTTTGGAATCCTTCAATTAGAAAATCTGTTTCTGTTAATGTGCCTAATGTTTCATTTGGGAGATATAGCACCGTGCTAGGTTTTGGGGTTTGTGATCTGACTAATGACCCTAAGATTGTCAAGATTGCATATAATGATATATCGAAGGATATGGAACGTACAAGTGTTATCCCTTGGCAAGTTGAAGTTTTTGCCTTAAGCACAAGGGCTTGGAGACCTCCAAACAGCAGGAATCTCCCTCGTACATCATTAAAATTCGATTGTACTAAGTCAGGTGTATCTGTAGATGGAGCTTTTTGTTGGCTTGCTACTAATAGGATTACTATGGATGGTGAACTTAGGTCTATAAATTTGATTATATCATTTGATATAACAATTGAAGAATTTAGAGAAGTAAACCTCCCTTATGCTTTAGCACACTTCCAACGTGCTCATGAGTTGTCCATGTCTAAACTAAGGGAGTCTCTTGTTGTGATTCAAGGTAGACTATCCAATGATCAAGTTTTTCATGTATGGATGATGGAGGATGGTGTTCCAAAATTGTTTACAAAGATGTTCACTATTTGCACACCAGGTTCAGTTATTCTTGCAGTACTGGAATTTAGAAACAGTGGTGAACCTGTAGTTGAAATTTTAGACAACTCTTGTGACCCATATGAACATGCTTCATCTCTTGTTGTTTATGAACCCTACTCAAAAACACATCACTAATCTTGGGATTAGTGGAGTGTGTTCATTTTATTTATATACCTACATGGAAAGCTGTCTTGGGCTTACTGGAATGTGTTCATTTTCTTTGCATTCCTACATGGAAACACTACTTCTGCTTGATCAACCGGATCTTACAACTTATGAAATTTGAAAGTGGAGATTAAGAACCGGATCTCAGTTTTATTTCAACCCCAGATTCAGCTCAAGGTCTTTTGCTTGTAACATGTAAGGTATTTTGTTTCATTTGTGGTTGATCACACTTTTCCCCAACAGATATTTGCTTCTATTATAATGAAGAATCTGATATTTTATTGGAGATTATGTACAAATATGTTGACTGTGAAGTTTGCATAAGTGCCTTTAGTGGAGAGTTGGAGCACAATCTCTGTTATGCATATGACATATGTAGCAAGTTTAGGGCCAGTATTAGTTAGTTTTTAAAAATGTATTACAATGGTCAATGATAACTATTAGAGGTTTTCAAGTTGGCATTGGAGAGTGAAAAACTCTTCTGAAAGTCAATTTTCTAGTTCATGATGTTTATCAGTGTGACACGACAAATGGAACTAATATGTGATGCTACTCATTGATTTAACTCCAGTATAGTTTTTTATACAAGATATGGCTTTGATGAAAGATGTTCAACAGTTAGTTCCATAATGTTTGTCATAACTCATGTCTCATAATATTCGTGCAGTATGTTGTATCTATGTTCCGAATTCTGATACAATATTGCGATTTTGACTTTGGGTTGTCATGTGTACTTAGACAAATGTGTTCATGTCCACCGATTTTGACTCATTAAATCAAATAGTCATTTTTATCATTCAGTATTTCAATATACATGTTGGAAATCACTATCCAGTTAATTGTTGCAGTGGATGACTGGATGGTTTGGTTGACCCATCATCGCTTTTAGGTCCAACTTATTTGAGTTTCATGATTGTATTGTCCTTTAAATAGTTACTAGGTTTATTCTATTATGATCAAAAGTAGATCTGGCAATCCTGACCCAGCTACTCAAGTTTGGGCTGATTTGGACTTCAAATAAAAACTTCTGAGCTGTTTTGGGTCAGCTTCGATCACGGGGTTAGGATGGGTAGATTTAAAAGTCAAAAACGGAGCAAGCGGGTTAGGATGGGTAGAAAAGAAAAGGCCAGCGGGCCAGGATGTGTCATTAAAAAAAACAACGGGTTCTTTTACGTTTTGAACATCTGAATCGATTCGATTTCAAAACATCATTTGGCTGATCACATTGACCATTTCTGAAGATATCTGCTGCGTAATTTGAGGTAAACGTCAATTTTAGGGTTAATTTATCTTGAATTCAATGATTTTGCTCAGTTGAGTGAATATAAAAATCCGTATTCTTTCATTATTGTCTCATGAACTCTTACTCTTGGCTATTCAGTCCTTTTTTATGTAATTTATCGATGATTCTTTTTTAGTTATATAGCTTTTGCTTGTTCGGGTTATTTGTGTGTGAAATTACACCAAGTTTACATGTTTCTACTGTAATTAGGATTGAATGTTGTAATTTGATAATACTGAAGATGAAGCTCTCTTTAGTATTTTGTTCCACAAAGGAAGTGCTTATCATTTGTTATGGTTTATGTTCATGTTCCACAATATCTGCCCATTGGGTGCTACCACTAATGAACAACTGGTGCTACGTTTACTACTGCAATCATTGAGTTTGTGGTTGTTAAATAGGTCTTTTTTGAAGGTATTGAAGCTGACCTGGTAAAAGAAAATGTTAGTATACCTCATTTAATCAGCTGACCTGGATAGAAACTTCACTGTTTCCTCCGTTAACCGGTTTCTGGCTGCCCTGTTTAATCAGCTGCGGATGAAAACTTCACTGTTTCCTCCATTAAACTGTTGCTTTCTACTCCATTCTTACCAGCTGATCTTTCACTGGGAATGGGTGGGTCCTGAAGAAACAAATAGTTGTAGAGTTGTAGTGGTTGTGCCCAAGCTGGTATTAATTAGTTTTTAAAAATGTATTACACTGGTCAATGATGACTATTACATTATAATAGAGGTTTTTAAGTTGGCATGGAGAGTGAAAAACTCTTCTGAAAGTCACTTTTCTAGTTCATGATGTTTATCAGTGTGACACGACAAATGGAACTAATATGTGATGCTACTCATTGATTTAACTCCAGTATAGTTTTTTTTATACAAGATATGGCTTTGATAAGAGATGTTCAACTGTTAATTACTTAATTCCACAATGTTTGTCATAACTCATAATATGTGTGTAGTATGTTGTATCTATATTCTGAATTCTGATACAATATTGCGATTAACTATAAATGAAGACTATTATTGTTCACTACTAGACAACATAGTATACATAATTACACAAGAAAAATTCCATTTTTTTTGTCATACTTGGGTATAGGTAAGCCGATGATCTCTGGTAGAACTGTAGAAGAAAGTAGAATTATGTTATGGTAATTGTATATGGACATGATAAGAAACCATTTGTCACGGTTGGGAGTGCGGAATGAACATCACTATCAATCATATTAGTATTTACTTAAACAGATAATTTCGTATCCCCCCCCCCCTTTTAAACCTCATTAGTATCGTATATGCCCAACCAAACTGTCATAGATGCCATTTTTTAATAATAGTTTAGTTTGTGGCAGCTTTACATTTCAATGTACCATGAAAAACACAAATTAAAAGAAGAGAGCCTCAAATGGTACATTCAAAAACCCAAAAACAATCAGTCTAAAAGATCTATAGGAGTAGGAGTGCAGGACAAACTGAGCATTTTACATATTTATCTTTATTGGTTTGCTTCGATGAAAAAGAAACTTCTGAATCGAAGAATAAAAATATACTAATTAAATTACTTACAAATGCCTTTTAGTTTTATCATACCAAACTGTCTCAGCTATTGCTCAAAAGCATAAGCAATTAATAAATCATTTAACAATAGGAAGACTCTTCCTTTAGCTGAATTTGATGAAAAAGTTAAAAGGATTGTTGTTTTTGGGATGAAAAATACATGCTCCCATGACTAGGGGTGTCAATTCCTACACAACCTCAAACACAACACGAATGTAATCAAACTTTGGGTTGTCATGTGTACGTATACAAATGTGTTCACGTCGACCGATTTTCACTCGTTTAATTAAATAGTCATTTTATCTTTCAATATACACATTAGAAATCACTATCCAGTTAATTCTTGCAGTAGATGACCAGATGGTTTGATTGACCCATCATCACTTTTGGGTCCAACTTATTTGAGTTTTATGATTATATTGTCCTTCAAAGAGTTACTAGGTTCATTCAATGATCAAAAGTAGACCTGACAATCCTGACCCAACTAAACAAGTTTGGGCTGTTTTGGACTTCAGATAAAAACTTATGAGCTGTTTTGGCTCAGCTTCATTTCTCACAGGGGTTATGATGTGTGGATTTTAAAGTCTAAAACAGACCAAGTGGGATAGAAGAGGCCAGCGGGTCAGGATGGATTACTGGAAAAAAACAACTGGTTCTTTTACATTCTGAAGATCTGCATCTGAAGAACACCGCTAATGGTGGTTAAGATGCTTATATATCCTTACCATGGTTTTAAAAACATTTGAGGCGTGCACCTCAAGGCGAAATGCCAAGAAAACGACCTTGAGGTGCGCCTCATGGGGTTCAGATTGTTCATATGTCTCTAAGGTTTGAGGCGCTAAGAAAATATGCGCCTCAGGTGCGCCCATGTGGTTTAGGGTGTTTTTGATGTGTTTTTTTTAATGTTTTATGTTAGTACATGATGTCCCTAGGCTAGTATATAGGATGTTTGGACGTATTTCGGGGTGTTTGGAGACGTTTATACGCGTTTTGGGGTGTGATACAGGCTATAGGCGATTACAGGATGGGTATAGGCGATTAGACCCTATACCACATCACTGTTCATGCGAGTAAGGGGTTTCTATAGGCGATTAAGGCTCAATCGCCTATGTTAGCATGTCTTATAGCCTGCCAATCGCCTTCGTGTGTCTGTTCGTATCCGGGAGGTATAAATAGACCTATTCACAACCCTAATGTTCAGTTTTTGCCACACACACTCTCCAAACACCCTCCCCTGGTCTGAGATTGCTTGGTTTGATCATTGTACACCTGCGCTCTGTTTTAATGATATAAAAGTTAATCTTTTGACCCGTTTGTGTGTCGTAATTACTCGTTTATCTTAGTTTCATTATTGTTTCTGTTATTAAAGCATATTCAAGGGATTCCGCACCTTGAGTATAAACCTCGTGATTGTCGGGTGACACGTTTGTCGGTCCTACATTTTAGACTTATTGGGTCATTTATTTTATTTTTGACGTGTGTTTTTGATGTTTTAGACTTTTTTAGGTCAACTAATTTATTTTTATAAGATATAATTTTTATATATTTTTTTATTCCGCCTCTGGCTTGCGCCTCATGAGGCGAAGGGAAAACGCCTCGAGGCTCGTTTCCGTTCTTTTAAACTTTGATCCTTACATAGTTGGCAGTTCTCATGGCTTGTTGTGTTTATACTGTAATCATCGAGTTGTTCTTTGGAATCTTTCGATTAGAAAAGTCATTGTGTTGTTGTGCCTAATGTGGCAAATGAGGTATATGAAACCGTTCTAGGTTTTGGGGTTCTCACATTAGATATACTAGGTATAAAAGGGATATGGAAAGTATAAGTTGCATCCCTAGGCAAGTTGAGGTTTTCACATTAAGCATTGGGACTTGGAGAAGTCCATATAGCAACAATCTCCCTCGTAAATCAATTGGATTTGACTTTGAGTGGAAGTTGTAGATGGGATTTTTGGCTTGCTACTGAGAGGAATACTATGGGTGGTTTGATTATATCATTCGATATGACAAATGAAGAATTTAGAGAAGTAAACCTCCCTAATGGGTTAGCACACAAGCCTTTATATAATTTGTATTTGACTAAGTTAAGGGGGAGTCCTTTGTTGTGCTTGAACTAGGTGTAGAGGACAATAAACTAGTTTATTATGTATGGATGATGGAGGATGGTGTTCCAAACTCATTCGCAAAGCTATTGCCTATTCACTATAAGCACACCAGATGCATTGGCTGCATATGTAAGGGGATTGGGAAGATAGGTGAACATATAGTTGAAATTAAAAAATATCATCTTGGAGCACTTGTTGTATATAAACCCTACTCAAAACACATGAATAATCTCTCATTTAATGGTTAATATGATTCATTTTTTGTGTCATCTTACATGGAAACTCTACTTATGTTTACTTGACTGGTTTCTTATGTATTATTGGGATTGGTTTGTAAGCTCATACGGTAGAATATAAAACTATCTCTCAGGTATTATTTTGTGTGTGTTTTGAGAAGATAAAATTCCTTAAATCATTGTGAGGTATGATTTTCATGAGACTTCTTTTAAAGGTTTTATTTACTAATATGTGTGAAGTATAATTCATCATTCTAGTGAATTTTAGCGCCAGCTCATCATGACTTATACTAAAACTCCTAGATAAGGATTGTACATGTATCTAATATATAGCAATCCTGGCCCAACAATTATTATACTGGTTAAATGGACTTTTAACACCATGGTTTTGGGTTAGTGTGGACCATATGCTATCTGCCATGGGTCAAACCAGATAGAAGTGAAACGACAACGGGTCTGGATGGGCCATAAAAAAACACTATTGACCGTTCTGGATTGTGAAATAACTTTGTGACTTTTTTCTCAGTTATGATATCTTCTTCCCCAATATCTAGTATACCCTGAGCATGGGTACTAAGCTTTCTGTCAGTTTAAACCATAAAGAATCACTCTGTCATCACTCATTTTTGTTGATTTGCAAAAAGTCTTTAACACACACCTAAAAGTTGGAGCAGACCTTTATCATGACCACGCCACTTGTATGTCTTCCTGCATTTCAAATTTGTTTATACATGGTATTTCGACCTTCGAAATGTAATGTTAATTGTGGTTTTGTTAATTTTTAATCGTTTTGTAGTTTCTTAATACTCTGTTTGCAATTTGCAGGGTCTTAGAAAAGTTATTTACATGGATCATATAATTGAGACACCAGAACCTACATTTGGTTAAATTTTGATGTCAATTTTCCATCCTTTCTTGTTTTTATGATTATTTAAAACCCATCATGATGTTTTTTATCCTTGTCTTGAACCAAATCTACTTTTGGTTGGTAACCATTTTGTGACCTGAACCAAACCAAATGTTTCTTTTTTTTTTTTTTTTTTTTTTAAATCAGCCCGTCTTGACCAACTATACATCATCTTAGGCGATGCATTTTTGCTTTTAGATTTTCATTTCAAAAACCAAGCTCACACTTTATGTATCAGTGATGTAGGATCTTACACCTTCCTTTGTCATGCTTCATTTTATTTTTTATACACATTTCCTTTTTATTTTGGAGTCCCGCATTTTGTCGAATCAGGCCTAAACTTGGCTCAAATGAGAACACAAAATACATCACATCCATAATTTGCTCCCATTTGCCTTTGTTGACTATCATTGACTCTCTGGCCAACGTTGGCAAAAAGTACACGTCGATTTCTGACAAGCTTTTTAGCTTCATTCCAATGAAATAACATGGCCCTTCTTCCTTCCCTCCTTTTCCATTCAGCTTCATCCAATCTTTTGCTAGGTTTGCTATCCAATTGATCACCACCATCTTATCAAATTTACACAGGTTCCTCTTAGCATTGTTGACCAACTGACGATATTCTAACAACTTTCATTTGTTTTAGTCTTCAGTTTAATCACCATTATTGGAAGCACGTAGATTAGTGAGCATTGAGTTATACCAGCGGTGCTGCAGTGGCATCACACAGATTAGTGTGTTGGACATGTGTACCCTTGTTCGAATCTGGCCCTGTTTAGCGAATCATAGACTTGGTTTTACATGATGAACAATATTCTTGAGTTTGCACAAAGATTGTGCAGGGACTCGGAACAGAGGGTGGGAGAGAGTATGTGAAACACACAAACTTTATTATTATTCCACACAATACAAATGACAACATCTTTGGGTATTTATACCCTTACATAAGTCGGTTAATTAACTACCTATTGAACCGACATGACCCTTCCAATAACTAACATAACTATAGACGCACCCTTTCTAATTTTGGCGCCTTTTCTTACACTTTGACTTTTCTAGTTGACTCTAATAATATCATAGTAATATTAAGATTGTCTTGATTATTTACTTCTAACATTCACGCCCCTAATCAAGATAATCTTAAACTTCGTTTTTCTCTGTTCTTGTTCATCTATTCTGTCATCTTCTTGAACTTTACTGGCGTATGATTGAAAGCCTTGTTTCCTTCCATTGCTTGTATTCTAATGATCCTTCTGATCATTCTTGCATCTTCTTCTGGCCACCTGCCTATGGGATGCGCCTTCGGGAATACACTTCTGCAATAATCTGGATGAAACATACCATTGGCTTCTTTTTCAATATCCTTCTTCACTGCTATCTTTCTGACTTATAATGATCAAATCTTTGCATTCCATCGTCTTCTTTCGAATGAGAACCTTTTTATCTTTCGATCACCACTGGATTTGATAAATTCTCGGCTAGACTGCTATTTATCAATTTCTTCCTGGATCGAATTTCTTTACTTCCGAGAATAGTAACGGGGTCTTTCGGTCGTTTAAAACGAATCAAAACCAACTATTCCTTTCTTATCACAACAATAACGGGGTCTTCGGTTGTGAGACGAATCAAAACCTACCAACTGGGTCTTTCGGTCGTCTAACAAATCAAACCAATTGTTGCGTGCCGAGAACAGTAACGGGGCTTTTGGTTGCAGGACAAATCAAAACCAATAACGGGGCTTTTCGGTTGTCAAGCAAATCAAACCATCTGTTCTTGATGTTTTTCTAAAACATGTTTTTTCTTAAAAAAATTTGGTTCTCTTTTCCTCTAATAAACGTTTTCCCTCCATAGATACATTAAAGTCAAATTGTGTTTTGACTTTTGTTTTAAAAACGGTTTTTTTTAAGTATCCTCTGACTTTTTCTTGTTATACCATCTATTGACTTCTTTAAAAAAGTCAACTGCCCAAAACATTTCTCCACAAATCCCTTTTATCAGGTTGAAACAAATTTTGATTATGTTTTGTTTCAACAGTTTCTTTCGGTATTAATCTGACTTCTTTATATGAAAACCGAATACGTGAATACAAACAGTTTTATTCAAATTCAATAATCCGAATTTGTTGTTCTCTTTTGAGATCTGTTTTTTAATCAAAATTTAATTGTGGCCTTTTATGAAAAACAGAAATCTTAATGTTTTGAAAAGTTTATATATATTCGTTTCAAACCTTTTGGAAAAAAAACAGAGTACTACAAAAGTATGATGATATGATTTTAGAACAATTTTTTTTTGTATTCGACTAACAATATGATTAAAGGGATAGGTTTTTAAAACCGTTTGTTCGAAGACTCGCATTTAACGATTCGTTTCCAAGTTCGCCGGAGTATGGCCGGAATTTCCTGAATTTCCGATCAAGTTCTTATAAAACGGTTATGGGCGTTAATCTTCATTCTTTGTAACTGTTTACTGATGGCAGCGTAGTCTGAACCGAAGTTTAATTGACTCCGAATCCGTTTCTGCGTTTGACTCCCAAAACAGAGGATTTCTTGATGGAGACCGCATTTATTTGATCTTCTTTTGATAACCGATTTCTTCTCGTATTGACACTATGTTGTATTCGCAAAACAGGGTATCTTTCCTTTTGGTCACAGGTTTCTTGTTCGTCTTCTTCCAGGATTTCTTAACCATGTGCTCTGATGCCATGTTCGAATCTGGCCCTGTTTAGCGAATCATAGACTTGGTTTTACATGATGAACAATATTCTTGAGTTTGCACAAAGATTGTGCAGGGACTCGGAACAGAGGGTGGGAGAGAGTATGTGAAACACACAAACTTTATTATTATTCCACACAATACAAATGACAACATCTTTGGGTATTTATACCCTTACATAAGTCGGTTAATTAACTACCTATTGAACCGACATGACCCTTCCAATAACTAACATAACTATAGACGCACCCTTTCTAATTTTGGCGCCTTTTCTTACACTTTGACTTTTCTAGTTGACTCTAATAATATCATAGTAATATTAAGATTGTCTTGATTATTTACTTCTAACAACCCTCACACGGATCAGTGACCTGTAAACTCCATCTCTCAGCTTCGAGATGATGACTTACCTAATTTTGCAAGTCAACATATTCACATACAAGTTCCATGGATGTTTCCTAAGATTCTATCAGTTATGATATTTGTCATCATTGGACTTTCTCCTCATTCCTACCATGCTTTTATATTGACCCAAACCATACTTGTACACAACAATTCTAAACTGTTGCCTAAAACCACTCATCTTCATTTCCAATGTATACCCATAATGCATTTCTTATTATTTAAAAGACTTCTGTAACCATTAATGCTCCATTTCAGCATAATGAATAAGATAATGAGTCTGATATTATATTATTTGCCAATTATGAGACTTTTATCTTTTAAGCACATACTAGTAGTGTGTCCGTGCGATGCGGCGGGGAACACAATGATATGATTTTTTTACTGTGGTCTCGGTTATGCTAAAAGAACCTCAAATTTAAAATTCGTTTTAGGCCCCTAAAATTGTCAAGTCGGCCCTGGTAAATCACATAATACCTCAACTTTTTAAAATAAAAAAAAAATATTAGCATTACTATACTCAAATTAAAGAGAATAAACTTCTCGTTTTTATGATATATATATATATATATATATATTTAAATTAACGTATGATTCCTTAAAACAAGGGAAAATATGCAACTATTATTTTTCGTCTAATTCCGTTCATTTTCGTTCCAGTTATTACTTGAATCTATCATATCATTTTTTATATAAAAAACTACCAATACTATACTCAAATTAAAAAGAATAAAATGTTCGTTTATATGGTGTAATAATATTAAGAAATTATTAATGTATGAAAAAGTTATGGACGTATAAAAATCATGGGGATAGTTGTTTAAATTAAGGGTGCAAAAGTATAATTACTATTTAAATAAACAAAAGTTGAGTAAAGATGAAGGGACACATGTGTAAGTATTTTTTAAAAGACATGTTTGCCCTAAAAAAGTAGTTAATATCTGCATTGTGTTTTGTACTCTAAGCAATAAACTTGTAAAACTTGAATTTAAGAGATCACTAGGAAATATATTATAATAAAGTTTAGATGATTTCTGTTCGTTTTCGTTTTTTCCCTTGTTTTCGTTTCGGTTATTGCTTAACCCTAACATATAATTTTTTTAAAAATTAAAAAACTAAAGCAATACTATACTCAAATTAAAGAGAATAAAATGCTCTTTTATACGGTGTGAAAATATTAAGAAAATATTATCGTTTGAAAAAGTTATGAATGTTTAAAAATCGTGGGGTAGTTGGTTAAAAAAATGTGCAAAAGTGTAATTACTATTTAAATAAATAGAAATTGAGTAAAATTGAAGGGGCAAATATGTAAGTATCGTATAAAATTATAATATAGTATAGATAGATAAAGGGGGAAATTGTAACTAATAAGGATATGTGCAATTTATGTTTAAAAAGACATAAATGCCCTTAAAAAGTAGTTACTACATGACATATGTGTTGTACTTTAAGCATTGATAATTGTATTACTTAAAAATTAAGAGGTCCTTCTGAAATGCTTTATAAGATAGTATAGATGATCTTTGACCTCCAAAGAACTGCTGACAACAGTTTTGACTATTTGCTCAGTTGACTTTTTCATTTTTTTGACCTTTTCCTTTCTTTGACCAAATTTCCTTTATTCACATCCTAGTTTTCATCCGGATCAGAGTTTCCTTTAGCATCCATAAATAAAATTCACCCGTGAGTTAGTGGTCTAGTGTTACGGTGTTGTCCCCCACAAATGTGATGTGAGTTCCAACCTTTGTAACACTGGTAGATGGTGTTTTCGTGTAAAAGAATCGTTGTTAGAAAAATATGATATAATTCAGCTCCATCTTAACTTAATACCCCATTTAACCCTCTATTACTTTTCTAAATGATCATTTGCACCAAAAAAATTTATACTAAATTAGTTTACCTTAAGATAATACTTTAATTTAATTAATTTTTTAATAAAAAAGTCTATTTTCTATAAAACTAATGGTTAAAAAACAAAAAAAAAAAAAAAAGTTAAATTGACCCATTTAGTTGTTTTTTTTAAGGGAATGAGTAATGTGGGTCAAGTTTTCATACAATACTTCTAAAAAAATAATAGTGAGAATGATACAAAAAACATAACATAGTGGATCACGAAAATAACACAATGTGTTACAAAATATAACATAATGCCAATAAATATAACACAATACGTAGGAAAAGAGACACAATAATGAAAATAACACAACACAATGGAGCACGGAATATAACACAATACCAAGGAAAAAAGACACAATGAATCACAAAAATGACACAATGATGAAAAATGAAGAAAAGACACAATGCAACGTAGAAGACAGAATGATATAACACAAATTTTAAAAATTACAAGCTAAAAATAAAAAAAATTGAAAACTTGAAAACTAAGATCATAGGGTTCGACAAAATGGTTCCGATGCCGCTTGAATGAGTTTAATCAGACTCCGTTTAATACCCTTCTTACGACCTTTTTTTTCCACTGTGTATTGATCATAACCTTGAATTATGTTCCTTCGTATTTGAAGAAACCATATGTAATATTTTCCACGTTTTCTTCTCATATTTAGAATGATAGTAGAGACAGATCCAAAAAAAATTAACCGATGTCATTTGAGCCTTAAATTATTTGTTCGACATCATGTAGTAGTAGATAAATAGGTATGTGTAGCAAGCCAAAATCTTACTAGTCCAATTAGTGTCGCCTATTGGGCTCACTGCTGAATTAATCTTTAGACCCCTAAAAATGAAGGCCCTAGTTTTTAAAAATTAAAAAGTTGCATTGGGCACTCGGGGTCAAACGTGAAGGACGGAAGAAGCAGACTCTATGGTTTTGATTTAGGGTGTCCTAGTAATTTCTAATGGTTATTGTTAGACTTGGCCGGAGAACACACGATTGCAGGAGCAGCTTGGAGGACAAACGATGAGTCTTGTGACTGCAGTCCACAAGATGGAGATCGGATTATCTTTAATGTTACATTGATTCTCACTTAGCCAAACATATCCATCAAATCTTGGTTGATTCTATTAGTAACTTTATCATTTTCAAGATTTGACAGTATTTGATACAACCGGTCAAGAGTCTTTCCGCTTTTTCTTTATTACCGGCCAAGAGTCTTTCCGCTTTGTCTTTATTGGTCCATCAAATTACATATTAGATATTAAACTAACCTAAATAATTACATAAATCAGTTTTAAATAAATGATAATCATAAAATAAATAGTAATTTTAAAGTATTTGTAAATATACATTAGAAAAATAAATATCAAATTAATAAGTTAATAACTTAAACGGGAGCTTTATAGAGCAAGAGAAAAACTTTTGAAGGTTGCCTAAAACAAATTTTAATGAGTAAAATGAGCTTTGATAAACAGAGAAGAAATCTTCCATATGAACAACTTTTTCTCTAAAACTTCTCACGTAATGATAATTGCAAAGACAGTTCATATTATTCCCCCAACCACAAGTTATGGTTGTGTGGATTCATTTTTATAAAACACTAGCCGAATTTTTAAAGTTTGGAGTGGGGTAGAAGAGATTTGTGAAAAATTGCGTGAATGGGTTTGATTTATATAGAAATGCGTTCAACGACTATATTAATCCAACCAATTTGCGTCCGTCACGTCGCCACCCTCACCCCCACGCCGGTGAACATCTCCAGCCATGGTGCCCTACATCGGCATAGAGGGGCTTCATATACTCATTTCCCACGCCCCACACCATGCAGTTGAAACCCACTGTTACGCCTATATGGCAAGCATGGTACAAACATGAGATAAGGAATGTTATTTCCACCAATAAGATAGAAAATGTCACTATCAAATGGTTACACATTTATCCAGGTCCACACCACATGATAGTGACATCCACTCTAATTCTCCTTTATAACTACTCCACCCATGTAATGCAATCCGTTAACTCTCTCATACTCTCCATCATACTTGTACATTACTATATTCACTTTGAAACAGTTGATAATTATTCAAACAGAAGGGTGGTTACAGTGAGATTCTCTTTCCTGTGGTGAGGCTGACATTTGACATTGCCTATTTTGTAGAGGTTGAGTAGTATTGATGAAATGTTTAATGTTCTTATCAATCTAATAAAACCGTACTGGAATTTGTTTTGTTATTGGCGCAGTCCCTGTCCAAACGAGCTACAACTACCATTTCCTTCTTTTGAAATAATGTGTAGGTTATCTACACATGGATTTTACAAGCATATGGTCTATAAAAAAATGAAATTTGTTAATATATTTTTTAATTTAATGAGATATGAATAACTATTGTATTTCAACTATTTTCTCTTATATCTAAAAGGTTTTTAGTTGAAAAAACTAAATGATTTATTTTGTTCTTTCGTCTCTCTCTAAAAAAACACTATGTACTTCTGAAAACCTCCCTATATATAATGTTCCTTGTAGTCTAATTCTTACGATCACCAGTTATTCTCGGAAACTACCCAAATCTCATAAAAAGACTAAAGAAGCTCTATCAAAACAATACAAATATTCTTGCACATTTGGGAACAATGTGGGAAGCCATGCTATGAAGTATAAATATAGGGAGGGGGGTTGGTTGTATTCAAGAGATGCCTTCAAGACAAGGATTTTTTTAGCGGGGTTGCAGGAGTGCGGCAGTGCTCCGCCCAATCACCTGAATCCCGATTTTCTTTTCTCATTTTCAAAAATCCTTCTCCTATGCTGGTGACCACTCCACGCTTTTTTCGAGCCCCGTCATACCATTTGCTAATGTGGATCTCTCTCCAAATCCCGCCCCACCTTCCACCGTAGTATGTCCCATGTTTGTGATACGCATGAGTCATTTTGCTATTATAAACTACCCAAATACAATTCACACACACATATATATAAATTAAAATTAAATAAAATGAGTCAATTCAAGGACAGTTCAAGTTCAACTAGTTTACAAACGTTCGAGCTTGGTTCGGCTTGTCTAGAAAATGAACAAGTTTGGCTCTGTTAATTTACAATGGAGTTGATTTCAATCAAACTTTTTTTGAACGAGTTTCAAGCCACATGCTAGTTGAGCTACCTTAATTCTAAGTAATTATATAAATTTTAACAATTTAAAAATATAACACACGTATGATTAAAATTATGTTTCAGTTTTTATGTTCATCATGACCACACTTTATTAACTGGTCTCACTATCTTAAATATTTAAAATTTTAAGTTAGAATTATAATAATGTATATATTTTTTTGGCTTTTTTTAATATCCTAAAACGAATCTGTATCACAACTCCTTTTTCTTGTTAGAACCATGACTTAAACAAAATGAGAATTTATCGAATATGGATGAGCAAACTCGAATTCATTCTTTCAATAGAAGGATGTAATTAAAAGTAAGAATCACACCCTTGAATAAATATCACAAATATTTTCTATGTCAAATGAAAACATAGAAAACTACATTATGTTTACTCTTTGTTTGAAACTAACATAAATAAATCCAACACTTTCATGGTTTAAATATAACAAATTTAACGAGTATAACATTAACCTTATAGCACTTTTTTTCACAAAAATATAAATATTAATTCAAACACAAAATGAAAAAAAAAAACTGACAAACAAGTAAAAAACAATACTTAATTTCTTATGCACAGAGTCATTTTACCCCAAATATTCCTTTTCAAAAAACCCTAGAAATTCGCTAGCAACAATCGGTTAATTCAAACATGTCAGACAACATCCCGTTCGAAATCCAAGCTGAAATCATGAAAAGGCTTCCTGTCAAATCGTTGATTCAGTTTCGATCAGTCTCCAAAGCATGGAAGTCTCTCATCGATAGCTCTGCTTTTATCAAGAGTTATAGCTACCACCAGACGCAACATCTACTTGTAAGTTATGTTAGTTTAGGGGGTTGTGAACGAAAATATGTTTCAATTGTTGATGATCATACTTTCCCCCGACAGAGGGTTTCCCTTACTGTTCCCCTGTTGCCTAATCAGCTTAATACATATGATATAATTGGCTGCTCTTCTGGCTTGTTATGTTTGTACGCTGATTCTACTCGTAAAGTAATGCGCAGGGTTGTTCTCTGGAATCTTTCTATTCAAAGGGTTGTTGCTATTGATCTGGCAAGCAATTTGGAAAATGATTGCATATTTCGAACTGTTATAGGTTTCGGGGTTTGTCGTGAGACTACTGATCCTAAGATCGTCAAGATTACATATGGTACTAATACATGGTTGGAGGACATTGAAAGTGTGGTTGAGGTTTTTACGTTAAGCTTAGGGGCTTGGAGAAATCCATATGGCAATCTCCCTCGTAAATCAATTACACTTTTCGGTTCACAGTTTGTAAATGGGTGTCTTTATTGGCTTGCTATGGATAGGATTACCGTGGATGGTGGGTTAAAATCTTATAATCTGATTATTTCGTTTGAAATGACAACTGAAGAATTCAAAGAAGTAAACCTCCCAGATGATTTAGCCGATCTGCCTTTTCATACGTTGTCCTTGTCTAAGGTAAGTGGGTCTCTTGTTGTGCTTGAAAATGGTGTAGAGGATGTATGGATGATGCAGGATGGTGTTCCAAAATCATTTACAAAGCTATTCAATGTAAATGTTAACGCACCACCTGCACAAGTAAGTCGATTTAGAGGATTTAGGAAGACAGGTGTACCTATAATTGAAATTGTACAACACAAACTTCATGGGCAACTTGTTGTTTACGAGCCTTACTCAAAACATGTCGATGAACTTGAGATTGATGGACAAAGGTTCGCATTTTCTTCTGTATATCCCTACATGGAAACATTACTTATGCTTGATCAGCCAAATCTAAGAGTTTTCAGGAACTGATTTTCAGTTATTGCCTGCTTATAACAAGATGATCTTCAAAGTTCAAGATGATTTGGTTTAATTAACTTCATATTGGGTATTCTCTTCAATCATCCCATGTTTGAAGAATTGTATGTAAATTATTCTAGGTTTAATTTCAGTTTAGATTTAACCACAGGTCTCATGCTTAGAACTATAATGTCTAGCTTTTTCATACAGAAATCTCCATGAGTTTGGGTTTGTAAGATTAGAACTATAATGTCTTGGGATTGATGGAGCGGAGCCTTTTCTATGCATCCCTACATGGAAACACTGCTTTTGTATGATCAGCAAAATCATACAACTTATAATTAGATGGAAGCAATCAAATATTTAGATGATCTGGTTTCATAAGGTACATCATCTATGCCTTTCGATCACCCCATGCTTCATGAATTGAATTTTCAGTCATTGTATGTCTATTTTCTTCAAAAGACAAATTCCATGAATTTGTTTATGTAAGGTTTGGAATGTGGAATGAATGTCTGTTTGCTTGCTAATACTTTTCACGCATTTATGGCTTATAGCAAAATTCCTAGTTATCTGATCTAAGTTCAAAATAAGACAGGCCTGGACCCTCTTTCACCCTGCACTCTGTGACTTTGAAAATAAGAGTACAAAGTGAGTACCTGGTTGTATCCCAACAGAACCAATATTCTATTTGGATCATACAAACTCAACATATCATATAAGCTCTAACATCTGAGCAACCAGTAACCATCACATGCCCAGCAAAGGTAGGGTCAAGTTTAATCATGTGATGATTGATAATAAAAAGGGGTGGGAAATTTAACTTGTGCCTTTTGTGAAACTATGCAGTCAGATTTAGCAGACCGTAGATCTGACTGATGGGATTGAAGATCAAAATTCCATATCAATCGACTTTGGCGAATAAGATTTGGTGTTTCCATCTGCATAATGTGGGCATAGAGGAGGGGGGGGGGGGGGTGCTTTGCTTTGGTTACTGTTGATATGGATAATTGCTAGATGAACATTTAGTTGCTTTAGGAGTTGGAAGGTTAAGAAAAGCAAACATCTAGCTATGGCCATATTTGCAAAGTCTTGGTGCTATATTGAATCATAAATTCGAGAAATTTTTCGATTCACAGAAAATCTCCATGAGTTTGGGGTTGTAAGTAAGTTTAGAATGGTGGAATGAATAGGAAACATATGTGGTAATTGGTAACATATCTTGGGTGAATGATTGAATCTTAGAAATCGGAAACAATGACGCAGATCTGGTTAACATAGTTTGGGGGAGAAAAGTCATCTGCGTATTTTTGTTTTGGTTTTTAGTTGGGAACAAATTAATTACTGACAATTGTGAACATGAATTCTCATCAGTTGACCTTTTGGTCAGACTCTCCCATTCCATTGATCCCTCTAGCGGTTTCGCATATCTTCCACCATCATTACCGACTTGATATCCTTTATCACATTGTGATTTTCATAACTACCTCCCTTACCCACTTTAACCATTTCCCTCTCGTAATCAAATCATGCGGATGGATTACGTGGCAGTTCATGTGGATGATCCTCACATCATATGACTAATTCAGTCATCCTATCTATTAAATTGGACTGCAGAACTGCATGGATTCAGGAGTTGGTATTTATTATTAGCTCTCAGATGGATGACACGGTAACATTTCTTAGACTTAAACTAAGCATTTCATGTATAAGAACACTCCTCCATGTTGTTGACCTGGTTATTTCCCAATGAACTTTTGAACTTATGATTCTTCACCCATTAACCATTGTATCCCTGCTTCAATGCTTTATGAACTATTACCAGTTGACCATTTATAATTTGAGTCTTGACTTTCGTTCTCTTTGAAATTGACTGCTCCTTTTTTAATCATTAGTTTCTTCGTCATCGATTATTTTCTGATTTGATCTTTTTTCCGCTGTAACCATCTGTTTTCTAAAGACTAGGCTAGCCTTTTTGACCTCTTTACTAATTGCCCACCAATAGACCTTGCAAACAGTTTGACTTTTGTAGCAATAGACTTTCCCCTTCTTTTAATTTCCTTATGTCCCAATCTAGACCTATTTGATCCAGTCAATTTAGTGGTGAAATTGCTTCTCGCAGCACATAAGGGGATCTGATCAGCTCCATTGGTTAATGTTTGTCATTCTAACCTTCTAACCTCTTCTCCACTCACCCAGTAAGATACCCACAATATATCTTGTCTACAGTAACTACTATCAGCATTCCAATTCATTTACCCACATCAATATACAGATTTCTCATAATTATGATTAATATAGCACCATGACTTTCACTTTCCTGTATTTGCATTCTCTGTTGACTTGTATCCACAAAAGACTTTTGCCGATTTGACCCTAGCCTGTAGTTTGATTTTCTTAAACTTTCTAACTCATAAACCAGTTAACTTTCCATCTAGCAATTATACCTACATCAGTATGTATCTTGCTAGCCTTAAAATGCAGAATCAGGTCTCTGCTTTTCCATCTAGCAATTTTGCCGATTTGACCCTAGCTTGAAGTTTGAACCTCTTACACTCTTTTCTTCAAATATTTTGAATATAATTTGACATGACGTGGCTCGCTTGTTATCATTGGTGATATATGGATAGCATGCGATAGTTACTAGTTGCTCGGAACTTGACAGTGCATGTTCCCTATGTTGAGCTCGTATATTTATGCATGCTAAGAGGTAAAAGCTCATATGTTAAGTGTTCATATGATCACTACTTGACCTACTGCTTAGGGGTGCAAAGGAGCCGAGCTGAGCCCTAGCTCGAGCTCGACAAGGCACAAACTCGAGCTCGAGCTCAATTAATTATACGAGCTCAAGCTCGGCTTGGTTCAAGCTTTGTTTATAAAGCTTAAGCTCGGCTCATTGGCAGTTTCTCAAGCTCGATCTTAGCTTAGCTCAACTCGGGCTCAGCTCATTTACTATTAGCAAGTTCGATAAGTGAAAACCTCGGCTCGGCTCATTTACAAAACAACTTTAAATGAGGGGTAAATATTATAAAATATTATTACAACTATATTACACTAAGGCTCGACGAGCTTCACATGTGAGGCTCAAGCTTGGGCTCGATAAATAAACGAGCTTTGTTTTAGGCTCAAGCTCGGCTCGGGGTCGATAAGTTTTGGTTCGTTTCGAGCTTTTTATCAAGCCGATCTCAAGTAGCTCGCGAGTTGCTCGAGTCGTTTGCACCCTACTACTGCTTAGATGTGTAGCCTAAATCGACATAACCCATGCTCCATAATCGTTGAACCCAATGTAGTTTTAGCCGACCTTGAGTCCTTGACTTGACTTGACTTTAAAACTATCTATGTTGGTAACATGGGCAAGTCATTGTCGCATTTGATGAGGTGCCTAATCAAGCCCAACATATTTACAATCTTTTGATTTCGAAGTTAGGACAAACATACCTTTTAACATATTAATATCATTTGTTGCTCAAAGGCGAACGAACGCCACACATGAGTCGGAGTATCTACACATGCCTTGTCTCCATTTTTGTTTGACACCAATTAAAAGCTTGGATTAGCGTAAGATGTAGCTCATAAACGAGCTCGAGCCACACTTAGATTATATACAGTTCGAGGGAGTGTCAAAATTGAACGGTCAATGGGTCTTCAGTTTTGTGGCTGGCATACATGTACTTTTATTTTACATGTTACGATACTATGATCTTATAATCGAACCTATACGAATGTAGTAAACTTGATGTCTGCTAATTTTCTTCATGTCTAATAATTATAATAATGCTCATATAAAATTTGGCTTTGTTATTCATGTGACATGCTTATGTGGACAGGAGTCAGTAGTGAACACAATAACATGTAAAATGGTATAAGGTGAGATTCTCTTTTGACCATGTAAATCCTACATTCAAATCCACTCGGATGAAACATTTAATTAAGACTATAGTGTTAACAAATTGTCATGAGTGATTCATGTGTATCTTTTTGGTATGTGACTTCTGTACGGTTGGATGTCTAAATGGTCTAAAAATTAATTGACTGAATGGAGCATCAATTTGAGTGATACGGTAAGAAATGTAACTCTAGTTGTAACTATCCCCACTTTAACTAGCTATAAAAACAAGTTAGACTTCCTTCAACTCAAAAATAGATCCAAGTTAAATTTCATTCAATTGGAACAATTCTCTATTTACAACTATAAAGAGTTCCTACTTGTTAGTTGTGTACAAATTGCAGTATAAAGTAAAAATGTATACAACTCAAAATGCTCCAAACGACAAGCAAGATCAATGAATACAGCTGCACTACATGAAATCGTGAGCCTACACATCGGGTGACTGTACCTAAAGTCTTCCTCCACCTGATGCAGCAACTCTTGAAACATAGGTTCGCTTAATAGTGATACACGTGTCGCTTATTCTCTTGTTCTCCAACATAAATGACAAAATAGCCTTTTGGGATGTCCATATATGTTAAGAGTTCTGCTTCCATTAGAGAATGTGTCTTAGAATTTTGTTTTGCTTGAATGATACAAGGAATGCGGATGGCCATATTTAAAGATAGCTGTCTGTTTCACTTGGAAATGTTTGTGATGGAAGAAATATAAATCAAATAATTGCTTCTAGGAAGATGTGATTACATTGTACATGTTGAATGGTATATATAAGAAGATGTAATGAGGTACTTATTAGACATGCATGGGGGAGAAAACAAACGCACTTGGTCTTGTATATTGAAAATAAAATCATGAATGATATGTGGACACTAGTCTTCATTGGAAATCCAAACAGGACACATGCATGAAAGATTATATGACATGTTTTTTTTACAGTAATTAGTAAAGGATATGACCGATGCCAAATATTTTTGTCTTAATGATTGAGTTAACAATTATCACTTATAAGACATTGTGTCCACGCACCTATTGATCTAAGAAGAGATGGTTATCCAAATTGATGCTTCAAATCATCTTAAAAGCACTTAACCTATAGCTTTAACCCTTAATTGAGATGTTTCAAAATAACAAAACAAAATTTCCCTCTTACTCAAGTAATAATATAAAGTCTTAATTTGTTTGATTATCAGGTTTTCATGTAACCAGAACCTTGTAAATAGTTCATTCACCGCCTTCCGCATGCATATCCTCATATAAGACAAGTACAAATTTTAGAATGCCTGGGTTAAATCATATCATGGAACGTTTCCAAACTTCCTTAAAGTTATATGTGTTTTTTTATGTTCAAAATTTGCGAAGCTCAGTGAAGAACCTAAAACGTGCTTTTTTTGTCATGTCACAAGTTTACATAGACCTCAAACACTACTTCATCTCAGAACATCTAAGACTCTACTAGTAGGAGCTCAATCTTTGACCATATGAATTATCTTAATTGACATTTTATACAAGGAAACACTTTAAACTAAGACTGTATTGTTAACAAGGTCATGACCTGTGTAACCTTGGCTTTATGTCAATGCTTTTTACAAGGTTGGATCTGGAGTATGTATAAATTAATATTTGCTGATTGTTGTTAGAATGATAAATATACTTATGTTTATGCTTTTATTTGTATATTTCGAACAATATGTTTCTGTAATTCGTATGTATGTAGTAGTATGTATGTTATTAGAAGTAAACATTAGTTGTAAGTATAGTAGCATAGATAGGATATGGGTCAATATGAATCGAATCAAGGCTGCACCATAACATTCACAACAAGGAGTATATTGGCTGCAACAACAGGAGACAAAATGGATCACTATATCGAAATGTAGCAGCAGAAGAATATGAAACAAAAGTGGCGGGACAACAAGTGAAATGACAGAAGTACCTGTTAAAATGTCTTGGGCCTCTTATATTAATTCAATTACTCATGATGGGCTTGATAAGTCTGATGGTTGGTTATTTATTGGGCTTTGGTTTACGTCCAGTCCGGTATTGGTGATCAGGTCATGAACTCTTTACTTGGTCTTATTGAACTCTTGAGTGAACTGGTTCACTTGTACAAGTTTGTTGAGATATTTTGCAGGCTTTAATCTCAGCCGTTGGATGGGTTTTAATCCTGGTCGTTGGATTGCTTCTCGACGTTTCTGAGCTGGTCTATATAAAGCCTCTTCAGTCTTCGTTGATTGTTTAGTCTCTCTTTTATTTGTTATCATCTTGTTATAGTTCTCTGGTTATTGTATTAGGGTTTGTTTAGGTATTATTCTTTTGTATTGTTTTTTGTTATTTCTCTCTTGATCTACTGATCTTACTAATCAGTAGATCTTGTAGAAGACGTTGTATTGTTGTTTGATTTGATCTCAGTATTTATCTGAGATCTAGGGTTTTGGTGGGTACTTTTGGGTTGGATAAATAAGATTTTGTCACCGTTGTTTTGTCGCCTACATTCTTTGTTTATCATGTTCATGGTTGTGTTGTTTCATTTTATTATTTGTTGTTGAGTTCAAACCCTAAAATTCTACATGGTATCAGAGCCATAGGCTCTGGATCTTGGTTCTTTTGTGTTTTCCGCTGTTTGTTTTCTTTGTTATTGTTGAAGGATCTGATCTAAGTAATAGATCTGGTTCTTGGTCTTATCATTTAGTAGATCTGGTCTTATCTATAGATCTGGTCTATTATTTGTTTGTTCTTGGTTTGTTTAGTTGAGCAGATTGCTTGGTCAACGATTGTTGGCTGGAGACCTTGGTTTCTTGGAGTTGTTGATTGAGGATGGTTAGCTGTGCTGTTTGCTCTCTGGTCGTGTAACCCTAAGTGAAGGTTACAGACTACGAGTTGTCTGGTGAGATCGTTTCATTCTCTTTAGTTTTGTTGTTATGTCTAGAGGCACTGGCCGGGTTAGGGTGGACCGGCATTGGCCAAACTACTTGGTGTCTTGTCTGTTGATCTAGTTGTTATTGTTTGTGATTCATTGTTGATTGATTGGTTGTATGTATATATATATATAAGTACTATATATATAGCTAATAAAAGGGCTCCTGAGTTAAGAACTGGGTGGATACCATTGAGTGACGAATCCACTATCTGTAACACTGACTCAGCTTCGTCCTTCTAGGATTGTTTTCTGTGATTGTTGTTTGTGTGAATTGTTGTTTCAATTGTAATGGGTGATGTTGTGAATCCAGCAGGAGGTGGGGGTGCCAACCCTGGTGGTGGGGGCCCCAACCTTGGTGCAGGAGATGCAACTCTTATTAGTAAATTGGATATTAGTGATCCTCTGTTTTTACATCCTAGTGACACATCTAGTCTGTCAATTGTTAGTATTAAACTCAAAGGAACAGAAAACTATTCTGTTTGGTCTAAAGCTATGAAACTTGCACTTCAAGGTAAAAACAAGTTAGGCTTTATTGATGGTACATGTGTTAAACCAGTAACTGATGATGTTTTAGCTAATCAATGGGAAAGATGTAATTCTGTGGTGTTATCTTGGTTGATTAACTCTGTGTGTGAAGAACTGTATCTAGGACAAGTGTTTTCTGAAAGTGCTAGAGATGTGTGGCTTGATCTTAGAGAAACTTATGATAGAATTGATGGTTGTGTCATGTTTAATTTGCATCAAAAGATAAATGGTATAACACAAAGTGGTAGTTCTGTGTCTGAGTATTATAATAAGTTGAATACTATGTGGAAACAATTTGATTCAATTGTTCAATTGCCTGTTTGTACTTGTCAAGCCTCTAAGGAATTCAATGACTTTAATAGCCTTATTAAACTCATGCAGTTTCTAATGGGGCTTGATGAGGTTTACCAACCTGTTCGAACTACACTGTTAACCAGTGATCCATTACCTTCAGTAAAAGCTGCTTTTGCTGTTGTCTCTAGGGAAGAATCCCATAGAGGTTCAAGTAGTGGATCAAAGGGTAACAATGTAGCCTTTACTGCTAGAACTAACCAAGCTTCTAGCAATAGGAAAGGGTTCTCTAAGGGACCCAATCCTAATTTGAAGTGTACTCACTGTAATAGAGTTGGACACACCATTGAAAGATGTTTTGAAATTGTTGGATATCCAACAAATAATCAGAGAAGTGGTGGTAATCAATCTGGTAATCAAGTTACTAACAAAAATAATGGTAATCAGTTTAATAATAGAACTCAGAGTAATTGGAGGTCTGGTGTGTCCAATACTAGTAACAATGTGAGTGCAAATGTTTCTTCTGGTTCACCTTTTACTTCTGAGCAGATCTCCAAATTGATGAGTCTAATAAGTGAGAAATCTGGAGGAGATCCTCAGAGTTCTAAAGTAGGAGGTGAGTCTGTTGTAGTTAATGGTTTTTCAAGTATGTCTGTGCTGTCTAAAGTTGCTAAGTTGTTTAAAAAATTTTCTAACTGTTCAAGTATGGTTAAGTTTGCTTTGTTTTTTGGATGGATTACGGACTCTGGGGCTAATCAACATATGGTTGGGAATGATGAACAGTTAATAAATAGTATAGATGTATCTCAGTATAATATGGAAGTTAAACACCCTAATGGTACCAATGCTAAAGTTGCTAAAATTGGTGATATAAAATTGGCTAATGGTGTTGTGTTACATGATGTGTTCTTTATTCCTGATTACTGTGTTAATCTTGTGTCTATACATAAACTTGCTAAGGATAATAAGCTAGATGTTTTGTTTAATGAACATGAATGCTTTGTTCAGGATTCCAAATCAAGGAAAATCCTGGTGACGGGTAGACAGCAGGATGGTCTTTACTTTGTCGGTAAAAATGTTAATTTTAATAGTGTGTGCTTTAATAGTGTAACTGATCATAGTCTTTGGCACAGTAGACTAGGACATCCTTCTAGTCAGGTACTAGCTGTTTTAAAAGATAGTTTGAATGTTGGTGAGTCTAGTTCTGAGCCTTGTGAGGTATGTCAAAAGGCTAAGCAGGTTAGAGTTCCTTTTCCAATTAGTGACCATAAGTCCAAAAATATTGGAGACCTTGTACACCTTGATGTATGGGGGCCTTATAAAGTCACTAGTAGGGAAGGAGATAGGTATTTTCTGACCATTGTAGATGATTACTCTAGGTCTGTGTGGGTCTACATGTTAAAATCAAAGAGTGAAGTATTTGATAATATTGTTAGTTTTTATGAACTTGTTAAAACTCAGTTTTCAAAGAACATTAAGGTATTTAGAAGTGATAATGGTACTGAGTTTATAAATAAACAAGTTAATGATTTTTGTAACAAAAGGGGTATTCTTCATCAAACCTCTTGTGCTTACACTCCACAACAAAATGGAGTTGTGGAGAGAAAGCATAGGCATCTTTTAAATACAGCTAGGGCCTTACTGTTCCAAAGCTGTGTCCCTTTAAGTTTCTGGTCTGAATGTGTTCTTACTGCTGCTTACTTAATTAACAGGATACCTTCGTCTGTGTTAGATGGTAAGAGTCCCTATGAGTTGATATATGGGTTCCCCCCTGAATTAAATCACTTAAGAAACTTTGGTTGTCTATGTTTTAAAACTGTTCTAGATGGTCCTGATAAACTTTTTAGCAGGGCTAATAAAAGTGTTTTAATAGGTTATTCTTTGTTAAAAAAGGTTATAAAATTTATGATTTAGAAACAAAAAAGGTTGAGTTTTCAAGGGATGTGAAATTTTACGAAAATATTTATCCCTTTAAAACTGAACATAAACAACTTGTGTTTGAAAAAGTTAATCATTTAAATTTCTTTGATATATTTGAAAATGAAGTTTCTTCAAGTGACAATCAAATAACTATTTTTCAAAATCTTCCCAATGATGATGGGGGACCTGATGATACCCATGATCACTCACCTGGGAGACAATTAGGTGACTCTCCCAGGGACACTAGTGAGGCAGATCATAATGATAGTTGTGATCAGCAACCTAGGTGTTCTACAGGGAGGGGGGCTGATTGCACTGGGTTAGAGGGTTCAAATGATGAGTTAAGGACTCCTGAGGGAAGTAGGCCAGTTCGGCACTCCAGTAGGGATTCTGTTTTACCTAGGAAATTTGATGACTATGTTATTGAAGGTAGAGTTAAATATGGAGTTGAAAAAGTTGTTAATTACTCCAATTTGTCTTTTGAGAATATGTGCTTTGTATCTAGTGTAAATAAGTCTGTTGAACCTACTTCTTACATTCAAGCTTCTAAAGATCCTCACTGGATAGAGGCAATGAATGCTGAGATGGAGGCTTTGTATAGGAACAAACCTGGATAGTCACTAATCTACCCCCTGGTAGAAAGGCTATCGGGTGTAAATGGGTTTATAAAATTAAATACAAGTCAAATGGTGAAATAGATAGATATAAAGCTAGGTTAGTTGCAAAGGGCTATAAACAAAGAGAAGGTTTAGACTTTGGAGAAACCTTTTCTCCTTGGTAAAAATGGTTACTGTTAGAACAGTAATAAGTCTTGCTGTTCATAACAATTGGACTTTATATCAACTTGATATAAACAATGCTTTTCTATATGGGTCTATAACTGAAGATGTTTACATGAAGTTACCAGAAGGCTATGCCTCTGGAAATGAGTCTAAAGTTTGCAAGCTTGTTAAGTCTTTGTATGGACTAAAACAAGCTCCTAGGAAATGGAATGAAAAATTAGTTGATGTGTTGAAAAAATATTGGGTTTGTGCAAAGTGTTTGTGATCATTCTATGTTTGTTAAATCTGTGAATGATGTTTTTGTTGTCTTACTTGTCTATGTTGACGATATAGTTGTTACTGGAAATAGTAAGACTGAAATTGATAATGTGAAAGTGTTGTTAAAAGAAAACTTTCAAATTAAAGATCTGGGAAAGTTAATACTTTCTTGGAATTGAGGTGTTATATTCTGATCAAGGTATTTGCCTTAATCAGAGAAAGTATTGTATGGATTTGTTAAGTGAGTTTGGGTATCTTGGTTGTAAGCCTGTTAGTGTTCCCATTGAACAGAATTACAATTTGTCCATTAAAAATAACAAAGATGAAAAATTTTTAGAAGATGTAACAGGATATCAAAAGCTTATAGGAAAGTTAATTTACTTATCTTTAACTCGTCCTGACATAAGCTATGCTGTACAATTTCTGAGTCAGTTTATGCATAAACCAACTCAAAATGTACAGAAAATAGCCTTGAGACTGCTTAGATATCTAAAGCTGTCTCCAGGTAAAGGCATTATGTTTAAAAAAGGGACTGGTCTAGCTTTGTCAGCGTACTCAGATGCTGATTGGGCTAAGTGTCTTACAACCCGTAAGTCTGTTACTGGGTTTTGTGTGTTTGTTGGTCAGTGCTTGGTGTCATGGAAGAGTAAGAAACAGAGCATTGTTGCTCGTTCCTCAGCAGAAGCTGAGTATAGAGCAATGTGCTCTACAACTTGTGAGCTTGTATGGATATCTAATTTGTTGAAAGAGTTAGGAGTTGAAGTTAAACTACCTATAGAGATGTTCTGTGATAGCAAGTCTGCTATTGCTATTGCAGAAAATCCTGTTTTCCATGATAGGACTAAACATTTTGAACTTGATTGGCATTTTTTGAGGGAAAAATAAGTTCAGGGTTTGTCAATGCTTTGAAAGTGTCATCTGATCAGCAAGTGGCTGATATCTTTACAAAGGCTTGTTTAGTGCTCAACATGAGTTGTTGTGTACTAAACTTGGGTTATCAAATATGTTTGGTAATTGAATTAAGGGGGGATGTTAAAATGTCTTGGGCCTCTTATATTAATTCAATTACTCATGATGGGCTTGATTAAGTCTGATGGTTGGTTATTTATTGGGCTTTGGTTTAAGTCCAGTCCGGTATTGGTGATCAGGTCATGAACTCTTTACTTGGTCTTATTGAACTCTTGAGTGAACTGGTTCACTTGTACAAGTTTGTTGAGATATTTTGCAGGCTTTAATCTCAGCCGTTGGATGGGTTTTAATCCTGGTCGTTGGATTGCTTCTCGACGTTTCTGAGCTGGTCTATATAAAGCTCTTCAGTCTTCGTTGATTGTTTAGTCTCTCTTTTATTTGTTATCATCTTGTTATAGTTCTCTGGTTATTGTATTAGGGTTTGTTTAGGTATTATTCTTTTGTATTGTTTTTTGTTATATTCTCTCTTGATCTACTGATCTTACTAATCAGTAGATCTTGTAGAAGACGTTGTATTGTTGTTTGATTTGATCTCAGTATTTATCTGAGATCTAGGGTTTTGGTGGGTACTTTTGGGTTGGATAAATAAGATTTTGTCACCGTTGTTTTGTCGCCTACATTCTTTGTTCATCATGTTCATGGTTATGTTGTTTCATTTTATTATTTGTTGTTGAGTTCAAACCCTAAATTCTACAGTGCCTTGATCAAAAGTTAGTTGTTTGGCACCAAGTTTTCAACCGGTGGCAGTTATTCAGACACTCAAAACAGACGCAACGATTCACTCATTAACTGTCAACAAAGACACATCGGTGATAGAATATATATAGGACTAACATGTTTCATATCTTTCTTATCAAGATTGTAAATATCACAATCCAAATATCCTTGTAAACATTCATATTATTTCTGTTTTATAAACATTCTATTCGAAACCATACGATTCTGCCTTCAATCATTAATTACATTTGTTCTTCAATTGTTCTAGTGTGTTTTGATTAACAATAATCCGGCTGCAAATTGTTCTATAGTCCAACAAAACTGGTATCAGAGCCAACACACGAAGAATCTTTCAAGAAAAATTGTTATTCCGGCGGTTACAATCGAACAGGAAAACAGAGGAACACATTCGTAAATCAAAAGGCACACGAAGGAACGTTATTATCACGAAAGGATTCACATAATACTACAACAAAGAATCCTCTTCAAATCACAAAAGGAATCATCATTGTATTCAACGAAGAATCTTTCAGAAACAAATATCAAATTTGGTTATTGTGTTCAAACGAAAAACAGAGGAACCAGTCCAATCATCAAGAAGGGGATAAAAAATTCGATAAAAACTGCAAGAGGATTTACGCGTTTCATTTCAACAAGGATCTCTTATCAAATCACAAAGACAACTGTCTGTAAATTCCTTAATCTCTCTATTCAGTTTTTGTTCTTGTTCCCACGAAAACAGAGTATAATATACACTAATTAATATTCGGTATACGATAATTAACGGCTATCAAATATATACAAGAATCACGTACGGATACTTCTGAAAAAAAAAAACTTATTCAGGAATCACCCTGATTCGTTTTCATTTTTTGGTTCTTCGTTCCTTTACGCGGGATCTTCATAAAGAAAAGAAGTAGTATATTATTATTTAAAAGTTTGACTGTACAAAAGTCAAACGGTGATTATTTAGTCAGAAGATTCGAATATTGTCAAAAATTTTATACACATCCAGTTTGATTTATTTTTTCTCAAACAAATAAATTCACATTTTTTGAGAAAAAGAAATTATGACAAACACAAGGAGGAGTACAAACTCAAATTCCAAAATTATTGGGACAAAATTATTACCATTGGCACATTCAAATGAAAGTGCTCCTAGAGTCCCAAGATTTGTGGAATGTGATAGAGGATGGTGTTAGGGAATTGCCAAATGATGCAAGCGATGCCTTACGAAAAGAACATAAGGAACAAAATAAGAAAGACAAAAAGGCACTCCATTATTTATTTCAAGCATCAACAGAAACAATATTCGAAAGAATTGCTAATGCAAAAAC
>JAUTDX010003207.1:0-35150 GCA_030844895.1 Ambrosia x helenae | reverse complement strand
GGTATCATTCAAGGAACGCGTTCGTGAGTGCTGGATAATTTGGTTTTGTTGTTATTTCGGTTTTTATTTTTTATTTTTGATCAATGTTTTCGTTCTTAGTTTCTGTTTTGTTTAAGGTTTTGGATTTCTTTTGAGTTTTACAGGATTTCATTGTTTTCGGCTTTGAAGTTCATTCAAGATCATCAAGAACATGAAAAACACCAATAATAATCATTGAAATTTTGATAGTTTGATCTTGTTTTTTTTTTAGTGATTGTGTTTGTGTGGGATTTTCAGAGAAATTGTAAAAAGAGATTAGGAAAGAAATTTGAAATTCAAAACTTTCAAAATCCTCAGGATATGAAGCTTGCGGACCAAGGGACCATCCGAAAACCATACATACTCAGAAAAAATATTGTAAGTCGAAACACCAAGGTTCTCGGACACACATAAGGACTCGGAAACCCACTATGTTCTCGGACACAAAGCCTGGTACTCAGACACTCAGGTTTTCAAACACTCTTGATCATTGGAAACACAGGCTATTCTCGGACATAGTCTTTGAATTTGGAAACAAGGATTTGTTCTCGAAAACTAGTTTTCAGACACCTTGTAGTTCTCGAACACAGTGATTGTACTCGGACACAAGTTCTCGGACACATCCTCTTAGAAACATAAAACTCATCCAGAAACTCAAATTTGGTTCGAAAATAACCCAATCCACTCAGAAAAACCCTACTGCTCTCGGACACCAACATTGTTCTCGGACACCTATTCATTCGGAACTCAATTGGACATTGTTTGGACTTTGGACAACTTTAATTAACCTCAATTAAATTAAATCTAAAATCTATTAAAATATTGACCTATTAAATAAAATGGTAGATATGGATCACAAGGTGGGTAAAGGAAATTCCCCGCCTAAGATGATCAGTGTGGATAATTACTTTTAGTGGAGAGGACGTTTTGAAGAACAGGCTTATTTCTATCAGCTGAAAATATGGATTTGATTACATATGGGTACATTCAACCTTTCAAGGAAGGAGAAAGGTATAAGTGGTCCAAAGACTACTAAGTTTCAGTGAAATGAATGAAGAGCAGAAACTCATGCATGAAGCAGAAAATAAAGATTAAGCTGCCATTACCATGTGCTTACCACAAGAAATCCTCCATACATTTAGTAGAAACATAACAGCTAAAGATTTATGGGAGGCTTTGGAGAAACGGCACATGGGCAGTGCTGAAGTGCAAAAGAACAAGAAAGAACTATTGAAGAAACAATTTGCAGTTTTCAAGCACATTAAAGATGGGAGCTTAGAAGAGATCATCACTAGATTCTACCATCTTCTTACTGAGTTGGGAAACCACGAGATACAATATTTTGACAATGAGCTGAATGACAAGCTGTTGGATGCCCTTCCTATAAAATGGAATGTTTATTCTCTAATGATCAGAAATGGAACAGACTACGGTACCATTCTCTGGATACTGTGGTAGGAAGCTAAGAGCTTACAGTTTTAACATGATAGGAGAGAAGCAGGATCTGAACAGGTACAGGATCCAAGGATTTATCATGGAAAGCCTGCAGTGCAATCCTCATCAAGCAGCAGCGACGGCAACTCAATATTCTTCTCTGGTGAAACATTAGGTATTATTATTCTTGATTCTGACAGTGAGTGTTGTTCGCCGTCAACCTCAGGTGGGACAACTAAAGTCAATGATGTCCCATCAGGTAGGAATGGAAAGAGTTCAAATGGATCAACTACTGGAGCAGGCAAGTCTATGCCGATGAGTGTTAAATCGGCAGAACAACTTGTTTTTAATGTCTTCCTTCCTAGCTTCGTATGAAAATTGCATTCAAGGGAAGATCAATGGTCCAACACTCTTTGATGAAGATTATTACCAAATTGACCCCTGATGATCTAGAGGAGATGGATTTGCAGTGGAACTTGGCCATGCTCTCATGCAAGGTAAAGAAATACATGGATCGTACTGGAAGGAAGCTCGTTGGTGGAAGAGCTGGATTTGATAAAAGCAAGGTGAAGTGTTACAGTTTCCATTCCTTTGGCCACATCGCTAGAGAATGTTCAAGAAAACAATCAAGCGACAACCCCAACACCATGTGACGGAGTTCTTCTGTTGCCCCCACCTTCATGTTCAAACAACTCAAGTTCCAGAGCACTCATGGTTGCCAAACTAGACATCAGATATGACTGGAGTTCAATGTTAGATGGTGATCAAGCTCTTATGGCTGACATAAATGAAGAAAGTGTGAAATCAGAAGCATCTGATTCTGATAATGAGACCATGACTGATACGGTCAAGACTAAAGAACATGTGACTGAAGCTGAGTTAGTCAAAGCTGAAGATGTTAAAGTTAATGAAAATGCAGTGAAGTCTGATCATCGGAGACAAAAAGCCGACTTAAAAAAATCCTGGACCTGATAATTGTTACAAAAGGGATGTCAACAACGGTTCATTGCATTCATGACTGAACTGGACTTTGACGCAAAAAAGGTACACATTCCCTTATCTACTGTAGTTGATGCTTTCAAAAAGTGTGTTGATTTGTTGAGAAAGTAGATTTCATTAATAAAAAACATGATAAGCGCATGTAAAGGAGAAAAAAGAACTCATAGTGCTCTTAGACGAGCAAAAGGAGCTGAGTTTCCAGCAACAAAAGTAGGGAGTTTGGCCTTAAGAAGAAATTAGAAAGCACTAAGAAAGATCATAAGGAATAAAATAGGCTGCTCTGTATTAAAACTGGTGATTGTGAATTCCAATACAAGGGTCTAGTGGAAAACATTGAAACCATCGTTAAAATGCAACTAGAAATTGCAGAGAAACAGAAAACCATTACTGAGCTATGAAAGAAACTAGATTAATGTATGAGCACAAAATACATGTATAATCAGATTATGACTTCAAAACTGAAACAGCTGAAAAACACAACAATTCTGGTCTAGGTTATAATGATGTTGCACCCCCTTTTTTAATGGTAATTACTCATTTTTACCAAATGAAAAAGAACTGTCTGAATGTCTATGGCCCACAGCCAGTAGACATAAAGGATCTGAGAAAGCACCAGAAAAGGCTGGTGAGAAGGTTCAGCAGGATGTAGTTGCTGGACAAAGGACATGAAGCCTATTGTAGAGTCAAAACTGTTACTCAAACAACTGATGGGTCGGGGGTAAAACTAAGAAGGTAAATGATAAAATAAAAAAGTTTTACAGACTCAAGGGATCGACAAGATTTATTCTGACTCAAATTTCCCCATTTCTGAAGTCAATCCTGATTCAATTGAATCTGGTTTTGCTGAGATCGAATCTCCTAAAGTTTCAAATTAAAAATCTGATGTTAAAACTGATGGTTGTTCTGAGTCAGCTTCAACCAAATCTGAGACTGTTGAAGGATCCAAGTTGAAGGGGCTACACAAAAAGCCCTAAGAGAAAAGATCAATGCTTCAAGTGTCACAACAAAGGTCACGTGGCTAGTTGTTGTCCCCTTAAAAATACTGGAGCACCTACAGACTCAAAAAGGGGAATACAAAAGTCACCTGATAAGTTAGACGATAATCACAGGATGAGCAACTCGTGGAAGAAAAATTTTCAAAATAAGTTAGAGAATGCTCAGGGTAGTGGTAACAAGGACGGACCGAGCAACACTGATAATGCTCGTTTTCAAATAAACGAACCTAAATTCATCCCCAGGCAGGTAAATACTGGGAATGCTGGCTCATTTGGTGCTCTAGCTGCTAAACTAGAAAGCGTAAGTCCCGGTAAGTACCAGCCGCCATACATGCAAATCATCAACAATATCTAAACGGTGATAGAAATTTTTCAAGACACAATAACCAAAGTTTTCAAAATTACAACGACCAAAGGATAGAAGTTTATCAAATGGTCAATAGTTTTCAAGAAACAATAACTCAAGTGGATACTCCAACCGAGAGAGATATCCTCAACGGTTTTCTCAGTCTCCAAATGAGAGACGGTATAACCAACCTAACAATTTTGAACAACAACAACAACAACAACAACATGCTAGTTCTAAGCGTTCCAACTCATCTAAATAGTGGGACGGATATTTGAAGGAATTTACATTGTAGAAAATGGTGTACCCAAGACCGTGATGGCTTGAGTTTTCCTTAACTAATTCCCCATATTTGTGAGTGCAGGAGATGCTAAGGAGGATTATCAATTGGTGGTATGTTGATAGTGGCTGCTCTAGCACATGACAGGGGAGTTGAAGTTGTTGATTGATTTAGTCAAATATGATGGCGGTTATGTTTCCTTTTCGGAGCTAAGGGTGGTCGCATAACTAGAAAATGAAAGGTCACCAATGGCAAGATAACTTTGGACGGTGTGAATTACGTGGAGCAGTTGAAGCACAATTTAAGGAGTGTTTTCTCAAATCTACTACAAAGGACATTATGTCCATTTTACACAGTCTGAAGCATTAGTGTTGAAAACCGGGACTAAAGATTCCTGAAGAATGGATAATCATGATGGCTCCAAGAAGAAATGATACGTACATCATGGACATGAGTGTTCAAGATGATGCAAAAGAAGAGTCGACATGTTTATTATCAAATGCATCAGGGTATGATTCGATGCTGTGGCACAGGATAATGACACACTTGCATTTCAGGAATATGAATTACATCACAAAGCATGGCCTGGTGCAAAGAGTTTCTATTAAAGAGCTTTGACATGGAGGATAAGTGTCTGCCATGCAAGAAGGGCAAGCAACACAAGAAGCCTCAGAATCCAAAGACTAAGAATTCCCTTAACTATCCTTTTGATTTATTGCATATGGATTTATTCGGTCATGTAAATGTTAGGACTTTAGGTGGAAAATAATATTGTCTTGTGATCATAGATGACTATTCATGTTTTTCAGGTTTTTTTTCTAGGTTCAAATAAAGAAACAGTGGAGACCTTGATGAACTTGTTCAACAAAGCTAAGAACATCTTTGGGACACAATAAAGAGAATCAAAAGTGACAATGGCTCGGAGTTCAAGAATAGTTTTTTTTTTCATCTTCTGCATAAGAAAAGGGATTGGGCATCAATTAAGTGCGCCTTATAAGCCACATCAAAATGGGGTTGCTGAAAGGAAGAACAGTACATTGATTGAAGCAGCAAGGACAATGCTCGCTAATTCTAAGCTTCCTGTCATATGTTGGCATAAGCTGTGAATACATCGTTTTATGTTTTGAATAGGGTGTTGACCGTCAAGAAGCATAATAAAACGTGCTATGAACTCTTTAAGGGCAACAAACCTAATCTTCATGGTTTGAACCATTTGGGATGCCATGCACTATCTTGAAAAATAAAAACCAACCTAAATTCAGTGAAGTGGCTGACGAAGGATTTTTCCTTAATTATGTGCAAGGTGCACCAAATAAACGGGTTTTTTTATTAAAACAAATGGTAGTGTAGAAGTCGTTTTAACGTAGACATAACAAGTTACACACCACAAGATACTGCACAGGCTACCGATCCCGACTGGCTTTTTTACTATGATTTTGTCTTTAAATCATTTAATGTTCCATTTACCTTTAGTGTTGATCCTAATGAGGCAGATGAGGAATTGATACTTGGAATGCCAGATGATGATGAAATATCACCAAGATCGATCATTCTAATTTCTGCGGATAAAAATAAGGATGATGTTGATTCAGGAACCTCCACTTCAAGAGACAAATATTCTGTATTCAATGAAATCGAAGAGGAACAATTGTTAATCTGTTCACTAATGTAGACACTTCGGGGAAGATAGGTTCAAATTTGAAGGATGAAATACCGGTTGATGCTATTGCTCAGACTCGCTCAAATAAAGATCATCCAGTGGAGAATATCCTAGGAGATCCTAATGCAGGTGTCATGACAAGAAGTAGTATTTCTAAGTCGAAGTGTTTATATGTCAGTATTAAAGATTCAGGCATCATCAACAAATGCCTAAAATGCTTCATCTCGCAATAGAATAGTAGTGAGAAATAAGGCTCGCTTGCTAGTCAAAGGGTTCAACCGACAAGAAGGGATTGATTTTAATGAAGTGCTTGCATCGGTGGCAAGGCTCGAAGCAATTCGACATTTTCTAGCCTTCGCTTCCTACAAGGGCTTTAAAGTGTATCCGTTAGACATCTAAAGCGCCTTTCTGTATGGGAAATTCCAGGAACTGGTGTATGTCTCACAACCTCCCTGATTTACTGATGCAGGTTACCCAGATCGTGTCTACGAACTTGAAAAGGCACTATATGGGTTACATCAGGCACCAAGGGCATGGTATGAGACACTGTCAACTCATCTCTTAGAAAATGGCTTTGAGAGAGGTAAAATAGACAGTACACTTTTCATAAAGAGAGATAGAGAAGATTTCCTACTAGTTCAGTATATGTGGATGACCTCATCTTCGGGTCGCCTAACAAGGACATATGCATTGAATTTTAGAAGGTTATGAAGAAGAAGTTCGAAATGAGCGCTATGGAGGAGTTGAAATTCTTTCTTGGTTTATAAGTAGATCAAAAGGAAGACGGGATGTTTAATACAACAGACAACCTATGTAGATGACATTTTGACTCGTTTCAAGATGAATGATTACTCTACTTATGCTACTCCTCTACCTGTGAATCATGGACTTCATCCAGATGTTGAAAGGGACAAAAACATCGATCCAACTGAGTATCACGCCATAATAGGTTCTGTAGGATCGGATTTCAACAAAGAAACAATATGATCACACGAGTAATGACATATCAGGTGCGGAAACCCTGAATATCATGCAAAATGATAAAAAAACATAATCAAAACACAACACAAATCATTCTCAACATGTTTTCATTAACTTTAAGATCATAAAACGTTTACATGTACAAGTTAACAAAAACACACACTTAAAGGTGAAACTGAACTCTTTAGAACACACACACAACTGTTCAACTAAACTTGTAACCGTCACTAACTAACTTCAATGTATATTGAAACCCGTTCGACCTATCGTGTTGTCAAACCATGTCCTTCAACCTTGATGAAGCACGAATCGAATAATATTATCTTCATTCGACCCTATAACTTTTGGTTCGACCCTTCAATCTCCCGAACCAAAACATAGAATCTTGTAAATTTCAAAACTTTGATGATTGTAATCCGAAAGCTACAGACACATATATGAAATATGCGTCTACAAACTCCCCCTTGCCTGTAGCTCGGATTATTTCACGTTATTTCTCTCAATCCTCTGCATCATCTGTTTAGCTTTCTTCGTCTTTCCAGCAACTTTAGTTTGAATCGTCTTCTTCAGCTTTAAAGCACGCTTTCCAAGCAAACCTTTATAATCACAACGTGCGTTTATCTGAAATACCCAGCAGAACTTGACAACTCTTTGAAATCTCCATGATTGTTCAGTGTCAAGTGCATCAAAGTGAATTGGATTGAAATACAATCTTTCAATATCATTCTTGGACAAGTTTAGCAACCACGTCGGATCGAAAATCCTCAATTTTCTGCACAACCTCTTCTTGTCCTCATTATCCAAAACAATTACTGTTTCCGCCGCACCCCAATCTTAATACCAAAAAGAAAAATTCTTATTCCAATCTTGTTCCATAGGCATTAATGGTATTTTCTTCATGCACGTTGGCGGCTTGTATATCAATGTCACATAAAGAAGTATATTATCAGGATTGGTCTTCTTGTGAACGATACGCTTAGGATACTGTGGCTTAAACATATCCCATTTTGTCAAACTCTCTCTCGTCATCTTATTAGCCATATACTCAACCAATCCAGACGCACCAACCAGCTTATGTCTACAAATATCTTGCACGACCCAGTAAGGAAGAGTTCTGATATCGTGAAAGTGACTAAAATACAGAATCCCTCGTTCCCATTTGATACCGATACATCTAAGCTGAGGAAAGAATTTCCATGCTATCGCTCTGCCTTTGAACGCCTGATTGTGATAGCAATAGAAATCTCCCTAAATTGGTGGTTTCGGTCTACATTCATTTGCTTCATGTATTCTTCTGAGATAGTTCATTAATGCATCAGACTTCTTATTCACATCAGCCTTTTCACCTAGCAATTCATCAACAATCTTTTTGCCCTTCTCATCTACTACCTTTTCTGATTCTTTCAGGACAGAATCATCAACAAACGGGATACTGATATTGTCTTTCCGCATTTTAAACTCCGGATACTCTTCATGTGAGATATCCTCAATCACTACCTCATGAAAATCCACGTTTCAATCATCTGAATGATGTCCTGGTTTAACAACTGGTAACTCAGGAATCTCTTTCCTTTGTATCAACTCTTCAAATGTTATACCAGCTTGTTGTGCCACACCTTCAAGTATCTCTCTTGAAATCTCAGTACTACTTCACCATCCTCCAGTTCAAGTTCAGGATGTTCAATATAGTATCTCATATTATCATTAACAAATATATCCCTGAATCTGGTTGAGATATAACCTTTCTTCAACATCTTCAGCAGTCTCGTTTGTCAGCCTCAGTCATTTCACCTTTTCCTTGAATAGAGCTTGATCTTGCTGATTTATCTTTCTTCCCCTTATCTCTAGATTCATACGAATACTTAAAAAAATCATCATCATCATTATCATCAGAGTCTGTTGATCCTTCAGCGTCCTTATCTTTATCGTTTCCATTATCACCATCAGAATCATTATCATCTTCATCAATTCCACTATAATCAACCTTTTCTTCCTCATCTTCTTCATCATCTTCATCATCAGAACCTTTCAACTGTGGTGCTCTCTGATATATAAATCATCAATGATCTTCCTCAATTTCACATTCTCCTTCTCCACAGCCAAAATCCTTTTCTCGTTCTTCTTGCTTGACAATTTCAATTCAGAATTATCAATCTGCAAGTTAGTTACTTCCTCCTCTAACTTGTCTTGTCTCTCCTTATACTTGATTACAATTTCAAGCATATCTTTCTCATTTTCCTTCATCTGCTTGATCTCATTCTCATTCTTTGTAAAGAACTTCATCATCTTTGACATGTGTTGATTTACCAAGTTCATTACATCTTTGGAAACTGTCATAAAGGGTTGTGAATTGGTTTCGGTTTGAGGTTTGGAAGATGAATTAGGTTTGTTCAAACTGGAGAAGATACTGTTCAAGGATTTAGAAACTGAATCTGGGTTTAATTTGGTTGTAGATTCTGTGGTTTTCTTTGCAATAATCACTTCTTCACTAACTTTCCTCTTCCTGGTTTGGGGTTCTTTACTTGGAGATTTGCTAGTGGTTTGTTCAGATGAAGCTTCAGGAACCTTCTTCCCATTAAGCAATAAATCCATCTCCTTTTGTCTTTTCGATCTCTTTGTTTCCTTCTTAGACATAGTCTTAATTCTTCAACGTTTTATAGACTTAGGAGCAACTTAAGATCCATAAAAATCAACATCTCCTTCAAAAATCAAGCTCTCATTCTCTTCCACATATCCTCTACTGAGTTGTTTAGCGACTAACTCATCAACTGGAGCAAAAACAGCAGAATCACTAGTGGCCCTAGGATTCGCTTCCTTATCAGAATCCTCAAACACCCATTCTTCCTCTGTCTCGGTGTCCTCATCAATCAATAATGTCTTCTTCTTTCCTTTCTTCTTACTAGCAGACGAACTCTCAACCTGTTTACCCTTTTTCTTTGACTTAACACCCTTTGCACAACTTGGCGCTTTACTTTCTCTCCCTTCAATACAGGAACAAGAGGTGAATCAGATTCCGAATCACTCTTTTTATGCCTCCATCTATCATGATCTGGAGCTTTAAAACCCGGATTGATAAGATGTCCAAATAATCTCCTCGTTAGAGGTTTCTCTTTTTTCCCATTATATGTTCTCATCTTGTTCAGGGTCATCACATCTGATGTGTGTAAATGTATATATATAAATAACACAAGCTTTAATTAAAACGACTCACCTAAAAACTACACACGCACGGCAAGTGTACCGGTCGCAAAGCAGTAAACAGATAAGACCGAGTATCGAACCCAAAGACGCGAATGCAACTCTAGATCACAACCTATACCGAATACTAGCCTAAATAAATAGATACTTAAATGGGGGGGTATTTTAAACTACTAATTATAAACTTAATTAAACTAAATATAAATAAAATAACATCGACAGCTTATACGAAACTAGGAACTTGGAGAATTCAGATAGGAAGAAGGCTGGTTACTTAGGTAAAATCCCTAGACACTAGCAATAAATCCTGAATCTGGTAATTAACTTGAGACCCTAATTTCATCCAACTACTCTCCTCCTGCAGGTAAGGCTAGCAAGCTAGAATCAAGGCGGGACAAGTGTAGAAATGCTAAGATGGATCTGGATCGCCCTAGCGTACCAAAATCCCACAGAAATCAGATTAAAACCTCTCCTGGATTAAAACCCTCAAACTATGAAGCAGACTTAAACTCTACTGAAGAAAACCTAGGAAAACTCTAAACACGGACAAGTAGCGACTCCCGCCCTAGCGCTTGTCAACTACCCAGCAATGCCTAGTTAGTTACCTAGCAATCTCGAGTTAGATTTCTCACCCTCAAGAATGGACTGTACGTTTTAGTTAATTTATTATATTAGTTTGTTATACTTGTGTCATACTCTAACTCCAAATACTAGCACGCTAACCTAAGTTGACGAACTAGATTGATTTCAAGACCTAGGGGTATCTCTACATGCCTAGTTCATCAAAACCAATAAACAAACTTCAAATAAAATCAACACCAACACACATATATCAAATCCAACAATAAACTTAAAATCATGTAATTCTACACATGAAATTAAAAACCAAAAATCATTAAATACTGCATAAACGTGTCTAGTTCATAAACCTAAGCAACCATGGAAGTCTAGTTCATAGTTATAATCAGAAACATAGTCACAAAGTCTCGAAAAACAATGATAAACATGTCTCTAAATAATTAAAAACGATAAAACAAACCACCAGGTCTTCAAATAATTAATCTTTAGTGCACCTGAGACCTTCTCCCCTTCAAAAGTTCTCCAAGACTCCTCTGCTCGTCAGAGCAGCTTCCTCCGAATGATTGAATGTTGCTTTTTTCGAATGATGTGTCCTTTCCTTCTGCCGTCGCATGAAACCATATATCCCTCTTCGTAACCGACTTTGGATTTCTTGTTTTGGTGTTTGGCTTGGGCTACGGCCCAAGTAAAGTTTTCTTTTTCTTTTTAATTATATTATTATTATGTTTGTTTGTTTCTTGCCATGAGACTTACGTCTCCTTTTCTTTTACATGGATTTTGTTTTGTTTTATTATTATTATTATTATTATTATTATTATTATTATTATTATTATTATTATTATTATTATTATTATTCCATGCTCTCGTATCAGGTGTTCTTGGGCTCGACCAAAGTTGCTCGTTTACGCTCCAACGTCCATGAACACAAGCTCTCAAGTGTTCGTGTCTCAATTAAAATTCTTTCTTTTTGAGCTCACTTTCCACGAACACCTATAAAATATAAAACGAGTAATTAAGTACCAAAAACTAATAAAAACTATACAATGATAAAAATAGACGAACAAACGAAAACACGCCTAAACTACTAAAAACTATATACAAAAGACTCAATTATGACTCAAAATACATAGGAAAATAGATGTGTTTTACGACACATCAACATCCATGTGTTCTTGATTGATAATCTGCTTAGAATCTTTCACCAGGTTTGGTAACTTCTCATCAAATATCATCTGCAAAAACCTGGGGTACATAAGGAATTTATCCGTCTTGGTTCCATCAAAGAACTCTTTCATGTGCTTGAACAACATCCAAGACACATTGAAAGGCTTATTCAGAATAAGTGCTACCACCATCGAGCAATTAGTATCTCTGAGCACGTAAAATCCGCCTCTGATTGTGCAAACACATGTAACACAACATGAATCAAGTATTTAAATGTAGGACACACATTCGCCTTGAATAATTGGCAGTTAGAAAGCTTCCCTAAGTACTTCATTCTGAGAAAGCATCCTCTTTGTACAGTCCATGGCAGTGTTACTGGATCTGTCTCTTCATCAGTTAACTTTAACACTCTTATGAAATCTTTTCGCCAACAAGAATGATATTGTCTTGAATCTTGCTGTGAATCACAATTTTGCTATCAAAGAAATCAATCCTTGCGTTCTCCCAAAACTCCTTGTGATGATCCTTGTAAATGGTATAAGGTTATGCCATGGCATACACAGTCCTAGATCTTTGTTGAAATTCTATCATCCCTCGGAATTCATCATACTTGTCATCCACCTCTCCAATGAATGCACAACAATTATGGTTGTTTTGGAATACAAACTCTTTTGGTTCTTTAGATTCTGCCACTTCAATTCTATTCAAAACAAACATATAAACATATTAGACACATAATGAAAAACGACAAATTTTAAATTTTTGACCATTTAACTTTTGGTTCGACCTATCGAGGTCCCAAACCAAATATCAATGGCACAAATCAAATCAAAAATTCTAATTCGACCTTATGAAAGGGTTGAATGAAACCATATCAATTTTAAATTTTGAAAACTATGATTTAACCAGTATTAATTCAAAATTTTGATTACATTTTGTTCTAACACCGATGACTAACACTAATTAATCATCAATTGCATCAAAAACACATTTATCGATTGTTTTCAGTTAAATTTGGGGTTCAAAGAAATCGAAGTACTTATTAAAGCATGTTAAACCCTAAATTTTGCATCTATCTCCCCCTAAAACTATCGATGAATTCTTATCAATGTTCAAATCCCATTAACAATCATCAAACATATGTCAAATGATCCTATTAGGGTTTAGAACAAAAAACCCCAATTTCCGAGTGATTAATCGGTCAAAAATCCATCAAAATCCATGTTTAGGTATCTGTTTGAATCATGGAATAAGATTATCAAATCTAGAAATCAAATTCGAAATGTCCTGTTTAGAGAGTATTGATTAGGGTAACAGTAGAGTCGAATGAATAATGAGGGTCGAATGGAACAATCAGTTATATATAGGGTCATTGGTTCGACCCTTGATGAGGTTATATGGAAATCACAAAATTTTGGTTCATGCTAATAAAAGCCCGAATCAAAAAATGTGTGGTTCAAATGAATTGTTTAACTTACCAAATTTATTCGACCTAAACAAAGAGCACGAATCAACATGAAAATTTTCATTCGACCTAACAAAAGGGCAAATGGAAATTTTGAAATTCTAATTTTTACCAAAATCTCCAATTCGGTCCACATTTTGTCATTTTCAAGCATTTAAACCTTCAAACTTTCCAAACTTTGATTTTATGATAAAAAAACTCAGATTAGTTTGTCAAACTTCTAGAAAATGACCGTCTTCCAACATCGGATATCGAAAACAACACAGAAATGTAAAAATTTTGTATTTTTTGAAATTTATGCTAAAACACACAAAAAATCTTTTTGAGTTTTGCATATAATAAAGAAAATTAAACAGAAAGCAATAATGAAATATATACAGACAATCTTTCTGTGATTTTCAGGTAAGAGGATCATATCAGTATTCGAGAAATCAAAGCACACCGTTGTTCTTTAACACTTTAACATTAAAGACAATGTGAGACTCGGCAATTGCTGATATTGTTGTCCACATAAGCTCACATAGAAACCGTTATGCAGTGCTTTAAAATGATACAAATTAGATGTATTAAAACAAACAAGCTTATGGTTCCCACACACACGGCATACTCCCATATCAAGGAATTTGCACAAAGGTTCATTGTAACGTGTGATTATGCCATTGTTATCCGTAATTTACAAGGTATGAGGCACAGAGGTGTACAGGTCAGCAAATCAATGCTACAAAGTATCATGTGCACTCTTACCAGGTTGAGGCTTATATCAATCATGATTTACATCATAGATATGATACGATGCATTAAATGATCTTTGATCATTCTCATAAGTTTTAAGTTCCTCGTTTGGTAACATTGGGTTTGGCAATTGTGCTCTTTTGCAGATACCCTGACTGAATCTAAGTCCGTAAATCAATACAACAAAAGATCAGTTAGATTAACCCGGATAACTAATAACATAACGACCCGAAACCTCTAATTTGGCAACCCTATTAAAAAAAATTACGGTACTAAAACCATATGCCCATGAGGTGTTCAGCAACTAGCGAGTAGTTCGTTATGTTTGTATCACTAACGTACGCATTAATAGGTCTATGAAGCCTACCAACACATCACACAAAGTCATCACATGTCAAATTTAGACATTTCAAATCTTTAGCATGTCATTGATCCTCACCGATGTACTATCATTTCCTCTTTTTCTCCCAGAAAAATCATTTTGGGATTTTCTGATTTTTATGGTTTTTCAAATTTTTCAATGTTTTTGATTTCTCTTAATAAAGCTCCCCCTAAAATTAGAAACATATTTTTGGAAATAGAAAAACCGAAGAAAAATCGATAAACTGATGAGGATTTCAATCTTGCTTTTCTTTTATACCGTTAGCTTTTAATAAAAAATCAAAGCGTGATTTATCAAAAGTTTTAGTAAAAAGATCGGTTGTTTCATAGTCAGTGTGGATTTTCACCATATCTATCAAACCTTTAGTAGAGTAATCACGAATCAAGTGATACCATATTCGGATATGCTTAGCCTTAGAATGATATACGGTGTCTTTTGTGAGTGCAATGGCTGCTTCATTATCACAATGAATGGGGGTTTTAAGGAATTTCAAACCGTAGTCGCTCACTTGTTGTTGAATCCAAAGTACTTGTGAACAGCAACTCGAGTCTGCCAGGTATTCAGTTTCACACGTTGAAAGTGCAACTAACGTTTGCTTCTTGCATTGCCAGGTTATTAGCCTACTCCCTAGAAATTGACATCCAGCCGTTGTGGATTTAGCATCAATATCACAGCCTCAGAAATCTGCATCACTAAAAGCAACGAGGTCAAAGTTATCATCACTAGGGTACCATAACCCGAGTGATGGACATCCCTTCAGATAACGTAGGATACGTTTAACTACAGTAAGGTGAGATTGTTTCAGCTTCGACTGGTATCTTGCATAAAGACATGTAGCGAACAATATATCTGGGCGGGAAGCGGTCAAATACATCAACGATCCGACGATGGCTCTGTAAATGTAGGGGTCAACGAGCTCCCCCTTAGCATCAACTCCAATCTTTTGATTAGGTTGTATGGGAGTGGACTTCGGTGTTGAATCCTCCATCTGGAATCGGCTCAAGACTTCGGATACATATTTTGTCTGGTGAATAAAGATTCCCGACGGTGACTGATCCACCTACAATCCCAGAAAGAACTGCATCTCTCCCATTGAGCTCATCTCAAACTTTTCCTGCATGACCTTTTCGAATTCCCAGCATAAACTTTCGCTAGTTGACCCAAATATAATATCATCAACATATATTTGTGCTAGGAGCAAATCACCCTCTGTTCTTTTCGTGAACAGGGTATAGTCAACTAGTCCTCTTTTGAAACCTCTGGAAAGCAAGTATCTGTTGAAAACCTGGTGGATAGGATCCTCAAAACCTGGTGGTTGCCCAACATACACTTCTTCCTTTACCATACCATATAGGAAAGCACTTTTAACATCCATCTCATACACCTTAAACTTCATGTAAGATGCGTATGCAAGAAACATTCGAATTGCATCTATATGTGCAACCGGTGCATAGACTTCGTTATAGTCAATCCCTTCAGTTTGACGGAAACCTTGAACTACCAATCGAGCTTTGTTCCTGATAATAACTCCACGATCATCCTTCTTGAACTTGAATACCCACTTAGTGCCAATCTTCTTTCGATCTGGTAGTAGTTCAGTTAACGTTCACACTCCAAGCTTCTCAAATTGTTGAAGTTCTTGTTGCATTGCATCCACCCATGATTTGTCGTTTAAAGCTTCCTTGTAAGTCCTAGGCTCAACCTGCGAAACATAACAAGCAAACGACCAATCATTTTGTTTACCAGATTTTTTGAATTTCTGAATAAAGGGCTAGGGATCTAATGTTCTCATTTGAAGATGCACATCTCAACTGCCCACGTGTCATCACAAGACTACTAGGATCACCAATAACTTGCTCCAATGGATGATAGATGTTGATCCGAGATTCCGGATTTGCTGGAACAGGAATCACCGTCTGAACATTAATATTCTTAGCTGAATCCAGATCATTACCCACATTTGATGTAGAAGGAACATTTTGTAGACTGATTTGGGTTCACTGGTTGTGAAACGGTATTCAGGTTCAAGACTACTTCCCTGGTAACTTCTTCATCATCATCTGAATCCAATGAATCAAACGTATCTGAAACATCTTGAAACACTTCTTCTTCATTTGATGTAGAAATAGGAGCATTGGTATCACTAGAAGTTGTGGTAAGAGGAGTCACGGTGATCGGACACACCACTGGTGAAATAGTAGCGTTTTCACACTCGTAATACATACAAAGAACTGCTTCTTCAACCAAACTTTCTAGATTAAATGACTCAAATAATTCTTTGTAGTCAAACATCCAATCGGGTCCAACGCCGGGAGCATTTTGAATGTGTCTTTGAACATCAACATTAGACCACTCTTCAACACACTTAGTTCTTTTGTTAAATACACGTTTATTAGGAGTCGCGTATCCATCAAAATAACCTTCTTCAGCTTTAGATCCAAATTTCTTAGTCGGATTAAGCATCGTACACGGTGCCCCGAATGGTTCTAGAAACTCTAAATTCGTCTTGTGTCTGTTGAATAGCTCATACAAAGTCTTTGCAAACTTCTTCACAAACACATGATTCAAGGTATAACATGCTGAATGAATAGCTTCATTCCATAAAATAACTGGAAGATTAGAATCTGCAAGCATCGTTCTTGCCGTTTGTATTAGAGTCCTGTTCTTTCTTTCTGCAAGACCATTCTGTTGTGGAGTATAAGTTGCATTGTATTCATGATGAATACCATTTGATTCATACAATGCGTCCATCATTGAATTCTTAAACTCCATCCCATTATCACTTCTGATTCTTTTAATCTTCAAACCATATATATTCTCCAAACGGGTAAACAGAACTTTCAAATTATTGAACGTATCGCTCTTGTGTTGCATGCACATCACCCACGAAAATCTAGATTAATCATCAGTAACCAAAAGATAATACAAGTCTCCACAAATACTCTTACGCTTCACAGGTCCAAAGAGGTCCATGTGTAAACGTTCAAGTGGGACACTTACAGAATTAACTTTCTTGGGTTTGTGGGAGTGTTTGTGTTGTTTTCCTTTCTTGCATGAAACACATTTATCATTCAAATGAAATTTTTTCACATTAACTCATTTAACTAATCCATTCTTTACCAAATTATTCATCTTTCTCAAATGATTATGCCACATGATAGATTCTTTCTCAGTAGCCTTTGATAGAAAACATATAACTTGGCTCTGAATCTTTGTAGCCTTGCTCATGTCAAGAATATACAAATTGTTTATTCTTGAAGCTTTCAACATGATCCACTCTTTCGGAATTTTGAAACCAGGTTTGATGATGTAGCAAGCTTTATCATCAAAGTGTATAGAAAAGTTCTTGTCACATATCTGCGAAACGCTAAAAATATTGTAGTCTATTTGCTTCACATATGATATCTTCTTAAAACTAACAATAGGAGTGTCATGTCCCCAGTTATATGGCCGGAAGCTCCACTATCAACAATCTAAAGGCTGCTAACAGGGCCAGCAGGAACTCCAAGCACCAATTAGCAAATGATTAGTTTTTACAAGGGACCCAAGCCTTTGTGGTCTTGGGTCTTTGAGTATCAGCATTTGAGACATTCAAAGAAACAGTATTTTCAGAAACATCCTTCTTATCAGCTATCGGTTTCTACAAAACTTTCATTTTAGGAACCGCTTTCACCAATTCTTTTGTAGTTGAGCTGGAAATGCCTGAAGAACCCTTAGGTGACCAAGACTGCTCCGATCGTTTTAAGATACGAATTTGTGTTTGAGGTTTAGATTTAATATCTTCAATTTTCTTTGAAACGACTTTTGGGGAAACATTCTTAGTTACCGTGTCTGATTTAACAGACAAAGGTCTAGCGACTGACTTAGCAAGTGGTTTAGGATAAACTTTCTGCTTATCATTCACTGTGTTCAACATAGGGTTTTTCAATTTCTTTTCCATAGCAATTCGATTGCGATTGTCATAAACAATCGATTGCTTTCCCCTTTGTTGATAAAACTGTTGTTGAGGATAAAACTTTCTTTGAGGATAACCAACATTCGAATTCGTCAAACTTATTTTTCTCATGATGATGTGCAAATGTGTTAACCGAGTATTGATCATCAATACACTTACGCTTTAAACTCTCAGGAGCAGGCTCCAAAGAGTAAGTCGGTTCCACAAATGCATTCACTCGATTTACCGGTTTAACAAATTCAGTCACATTGATTTTTACCTTTTTAGATGCATCACCATACAGTTTCTTTATCAATAATGGTGGAAAATCATTTGTTCTCTCAGATTTAGGAAACCAGATTGTGCTTTCTTGCCAAATTTTAGAAATTTTAGAATAGTTAACAAATTGTATGGGATATTCAGAATCAGCAAAAATCTGATCAGATCATTCCATCCGCTAGACATTTTCACTGGTTTATCATGTGATTCAGTCTCATCAGTTTTCTTTACTGATGGATTTGGCTTAGTTTCAGCCTTGGGAGGAATCTGAACCTTAGGTAAAGGATCACACTCAATATAATTTTCCAAAGGAATGTTATCATTCTGTTTGGGTTCATCATCCTCCGAATCAGAATCATTTCTTTCTGCTACCACATTCTCATCATTCACACCCAGTATTGGTCTCACATCAGAATTCGGATCTCCCACACTAGATGTGTTAGATTCGTTTTCTAATGTGGAAGTAGAATTATCTGAACTCTCCGAACTCACAACATCAAGGTTGTTATTTTCAAACAGAACCGGAGATGGAACAGATTTGTTAGTAATACCGGTTGGAATGCCTTCCTTATTGGGCACTTCCACAATGTGGTCCAAAACATACACCACATTGAGGTAGCTTTCCATCTTTTTGTGTATCTTTTCATACATGCATCTAACCTTGGCCATTTCAAGCTTATTTTCTTCTATTTCATTTATATAATTGTTAATTGCAATTTGTTTATTTGGAAGATTTTTGGTTAAATCAGAGAAAACATCCTTTTTGTATTTTTCAATTATTTTGTTCAAAGCTCTTTCATTTTTTCAATAAATTTCAACAGATTGCTTTGCACTGACCAAGTCAGTTTCTAAACTCAAAATCTCATTTTCTAATCTATCACACTTTCCTAATAAAGTCACAGAATCATTACATTTAGGAAGTGAGTTAGAACATACCAGATTCAAAGAATCAGTCATAGTCATGAGAGCAAAATGAGCTTCCTTTCGAGAGAAAAACGTTGAGTAGTCAATCTTGGTGTAAGCTTCATCCACTATGCACAATTTCTTGTTGATCAGGAAATCTGCTACGGCTAATAACCGATCAACATCATTATCCAATGATGTTTGACTTGCTTTTGGATCAGTCTCGCTTTATGAATCTTAATAATCTGACTCATTAGCATCAGAACCTTCACTCACTACTTAATTAACCATCTCAGACACGATTTTTTTAACAACCGGTTCATCAATCGTCTCCTCAACTACCTCTTCAATCATCAAGTCATCAACTTTCACAACTTCTTCATTCACAACCTTTTGTGCGAAACATGCAATATTACCCCCATAAATCTCCTCAACACCAAGTTTCATGTCATTCCAATTAAATCCCTCATCTTGCTGAATCACCATACCTTGGTTATTATTTTGGTTTTGGTTTTGGTTGGTTGGAGTGGTTATTGGAACTAAGTTTCTTCCTTGGTTTGGTGTGGTTTGAGTTTGGTTGGGTGTTGATATTTGTCGTTGGTTGGAATTTTGAGAAATATGGTTTTGGTTTTGGTTTTGGAATTTATTTTGGTTTTGGAAATTGTTTTGGTTTTGACGGTTTTAGTAGTTTGAATTGAAAGGGTTACGGTTTCCTTGTTGTTTAAGTTTGGTACATTTCCGAGCAAAGTGACCTTTTGTTCCACAATTATAACATGTCACCTTTGCTTTGTTGAAACCATAAGTAGTGTTTGGTGATGTAGCAAGATCCGTTCTACCCGTTCTTTCCATAAACTCGGTTGTTCTCCTTACAACACTTGCAAACGCCCATTGAATATCAATCCATTCCATCTCTTCTTTATCAATCTGTGAATAATCCTCATTGGTCAAATTGTTGTTACCAATTTGACTAGCTACAAGTCCATTATAAGAAGCAATCACAGCCGACACTAAAGCAACATGCTTTTTCGGCTACTTCCACAGTCACATAATCTATGTTAGAAGTCTCTAACACAATGGAACTTGAGCTGGATGGAGATTGACCAACATTGGGTGCTGATTGTTGAGTCATGTTCATAGATGGAGCACCATAATAACTTGCGGGTTGCATTGGAGGACGAGTAGATGTGTATGATGAAGCTGAAGATACACCATAATAGTTTGCAGCATTGGTTGGTTCCACACTTGAGACAAAAGCAGTCTGTGGTGCTGAACTCACACCAACACTTGGAACGGCCGAAGATGATGAACTAGCGTAATACAGCTCCGGATTCTGAGGAATCTGGGCTCTCTTCGCCTTCCTTCTCTCCTCCATTTCCTTGTTCTCAAGCTTCTGAATGAACTCGTTCAGTATTCAAAAAGGAAACGAGTCATTCTCCCTCAAAACCTCCAAATGTTGAATCCAGTACATTGGAAGTGCATCTATAAACTTTTCAACACATTTTGACATAGGATAAAAAAATTTCGTAGTTAGAAAGTTCAGACAATAAATGAAAAAATCTAGTAGTTAAATCTTTCAAAGTCTCATTCCCAACAAAGCTAAAGTTCTCAAAATCCTTCTTTAACTCATCCATCCTAAGCTTCCTTATCTTCTCATTGCCATCATTCCTACTCTTCAAAGCTTCCCAAAGTTGCTTTGATGTATTGCATGGTCCAAACTGATGAAGTATATCTGTGGTTAATGCTTGGGATAACTGTGAATATGCCTTCTTCTTAGCAACGTACTTCTTCTTATCTGTATCAGTCATATCATCCAATGCAATAGGAGTTTTGGAATTCTCCACCATTGGTTGCACATATCCCTTCTGTAATACTTGCCATGCTTCACCACCATCTAATCCCTCTCAGTGAATCCTAAACCTTTTCTGCCATGAGTGATAGTCAATCATATCCATCAACTTTGGTGGTCAATTCCCATTTCCAGTTGAGAGGTCATTCATCAAAGTTGTTATGGCAGTTGTAGTCTGGTTTTGAACAATTGCGGCTGCTGCAACACCCTAATAATCTGGCATCGGTTGAGGTGAATATCTCACAACAGGTTGTGTTGGTCCCGAGGCCCAGTAACTAGTTATTGATTGTGGTTGTGGTTTACCCTTTTCAGCTGCTACAGTCCAAGGATTCATCGGTTGTGGTTGTTGTGGTGTCATGTTAGGTCAGGTGTTCATTGTGCACCCCAAATGTTATCCATGATGTGCAAGTTTTAACACTTAGAAAAATTCTGATCACGGACAAATTGTTTCGATAAGTCGAAAGGTCCAACGAAAAATATTTCCCTGGTTCGACCAAAATTTAACCCCGAATGAAAAATAGAGTGTCTGATTCGACCTAACTGAGAGCATGGATGAAAATATTATGGCACAAACGAAATTCTAAGGATCCAAATGACAATCTAGCAGGTCGAATGAAAATATTTAACACTGGTTTCACCTACAATCTAGCACGAATGAAGATCCAAAGAACTGGTTCGACCCCTAGAAAAATCTGATTCGACCCCAAGAGAGTTCATGATCAATTTTTCACCAAAAACACACTATTTTGATCTGAATTTTGACAATGTTATTAATTTTGATGTTAAGTAGATAGGTTTTGTTTCGGACCTATAGAATAACAAGTTTTGTGAAAGAATTTTGAATATCACACGTAAAAACACCTTCAAATCAATCAAAATCCATGTTTAAACGATGCTCAACAGAAAACTTTAGGTTTTGATGATTTTGATCCGAAAACTTTGCAATTCTTATCAATTTGTAGTCGTATGATCGATCATAAGCTCTGATACCACTTTGTAGGATCGGATTTCAACAAAGAAACAATATGATCACACGAGTAAAGACATATCACGTGCCGAAACCCTAAATATCATGCAAAATGATAAAAACACAATAAAAATCATTTTCAACATCTTTTCATTAACATTAAGATCATAAAATGTTTACAGATACAACTTAACAAAAGCACACACTTAAAGGTAAAACTGAACTCTCTAGAACACACATACAACTATTCAACTAAACTAGTAACCTTCACCAACTAACTTCTATATATAGAGAAACCCGTTTGACCTAAAATGAGGTCGAACCAAGTCCTTCGACCTTGATGAAGCACGAACCACATAATATTATCTTCATTCGACCATATAACTTTTGGTTCGCCCCTTCGATCTCCCAAACCAAAACATTGAATCTTGTAAACTTCAAAACTTTGACGATTTTGTCGATTGTAATTCGAAAGCTATAGACACATATATGAAATATGCGTCTACAGGTTCGCTTATGTATCTAAGTGCTTCTCGACCTGATATTATGTTTGCAATTTGTCTTTGCGCCAGGTTTCAGGCAAATCCAAAGGAGTCACATATGATCATTGTAAAAAGGATTCTTAGATACCTAAAGGGGAAACCCAAATTGGGGATCTGGTATCCAGTTAATGGCGAATTGGGTCTTTTAGCGTATACAAATTCAGACTACGGAGGATGTAACTAGAATTGGAAGTCTACAATAGGTGATTGTCAATTTTTAGGAGGAAGACTCGTTTCCTGCTAGTATAAAAACCAGACTTCGGTGGTTGTATCCACATGTGAAGAAGAATACATTGCTGCTGGTAGTTGTTTTTTCACAGGTTTTGTGGATACAACAAAAAATGCGGGATTATGATTTGAATTTCACTCATACTCCTATCCTTATTGATAATCAAGCCACAATTTCAATCACAGAAAATCCCCAAAAGTTTTCCAAAACAAAATATATAGCCATGAGGCATCATTATAAAGGATTGTTTTGAGAAAAAGAAGATTTTTCTAAAAGAAGGTTCATACTTTATATAAACCATTTGATTTATTCACCAAAGCTTTTGATAGAGCTCATTTTAAAATGTTAGTGCAGCTGAAAGGGATAAGAAACCCAGAATAATCTTCGGTTTCTCATAAGTGCTGAAGCTTTTATTTTTTAAGTTTTAGTTAGTTTTTACTTTGTTTTTATTTTCTTCTGCTTAGTTTCGCATAAAAAACTATAGCGACGTTGGTACCTAATTGGAAATGACAGCACATTAGCTGTTGATTTTGTTACACTTAATAAAATTGAGCAGAAAAATTACAGCTAAGTGAGGCTGCATCTTCATTATATGATGTACTAGTGGGCAATTGACACACGAATCTGGTCTGTTAATTGAACAAGAAATCAAAATGACTATTGATTCTGTGGGATACATTTTATTGGCGTATGATTTTATAATCTTAAACTTAAACTTTGCGTTGATAGCGTGTTACAAAATTCTAAGGTTTTAGGTTTTTTATTTGTTAAATTTATCTGGGGATGATCTAACTGGTCTTTTGTTGTATCTAGATACATGCTAACCTAGACTTTGTCAAAACTTCTTAAAAGAACATATGATAAATGCCAAAACCTTCAAAGGCTAAAAGGTAAAACCTAAAAAATGCCTAAAGCTGAAAATTCATGCCGCATAAATGATATTTGTCTTAACCCTAGTTGAGTACACCTTTGATCACTTTGTTGCATCCAAATATATGCAGACCTATACACCTTCGTGTCTCGTATCTTGTAAACAATATGGATAATGGCAATTTACTCACCTGTTACGATGAACCTTTGTGCATGACTTGATCACGGGGGTATGTTATGTCGTGGGTAACATAGATGATTCAGTTTAATACACTTAAATGATAATATGGATTTAGACTCATTAAGTATTATGTTGTTTATGTGGATACATAATACTGGTAATTGTCTTGGAATGCAGTCTTACACATTAAGAAGTTAATTACAACATTATCTCAGTGTGACTCTTCAATCTAGATGATATGATCCTTTTAACTAGTGTTCGCTAAAACAAAAAAATAGTGTATTTTTATGTTCGTAAATAGTTTACTTTATTTGTCTTTACGTTCATTTACTTGTCAAAAAAATCAAAAAATCCAAAAAGATTTTTATTTTGTTTCAGGATTTAACGCACGAGAAACGATTATTCTGAGGTGGATCTGACTGTTCAGAAAATTTTGACAGTTGTTTTTCTAAAACACTTAGAAATTTTTGCAAAACAGCATATCTTTTGAAAGCTCAAAATTTTAACCGCAAAACAATTATTGTCACAAGTGGTTTTATACTTTGTAAGTTTATATTTCTTATGATGGTTTACTTACAAGTTTGATAAGTGTGACAGGTATTATATTTTTTATGAAAAGGATGGACATGATGAGGTCTGAACCCCCTTTTAGACATATTCATGTAATTCAAGAAATTTTTTGAAGAAACAGAGACAAGTTGATGACAAAACACTGAAGATCTAAGACAACAGTAGCTGATTTTAGAAGACTTAGCAGCTCAGGGGGAGATATATTCTGTGTTTTAGGGGGAGTAAAGGACTTTTGAATTTTTTTACAATCCAAACCCATTCTCAAGGGAGTTACTTAATTCTCAAGTGATGCTAAACACATGAGAGCAGTTAAAGATTCAAGATCAAAAGTTAAAGAAAAGAAGAAAAGTGATCTCCCAAGTTCTTTAAAATTACTTTGGTAGACTATCTCAAGATCAAGTTGTTGAAGATTAAAGACTTCAAGTGGAATACAACTGAAGATACATTGAGATTTGAAGGGGGAGTTTGTTGGTGAAAGTTTGTGACATATACTCAAATGGTTAAACAAATTCTCCGGAATCATTGACACAAGACTTTATATTGTTCGTGTCGTCAGAAGAAATATGTAATAAGCTTGTATTGCTATAGGCCCAGTTAAAGTCCAACCCAAAAGCCTTGTTGATGTCATATATATGCAAATGAGACAAGGGTTTTGGAGTTGGTTGGTCATTCATTATACACGGCCATAGTGAGATTGAGAGAGAAAGAGAGAGAGATCCAATTAACATATTAATTGGTTTTAGTCTCTTAGGTGCAAGCTAGGTTACAAGTTCGGTTTGGATCTTATTGTACATTATCTATGATTTGTGCAATAAGATAAAAATTTAAAAGTAATCGTTTTTCTTTGTTTGATATCCACGGGTACAAGATCTCAAGTACAAGGACCTACACACTTCTTCTTCTTCTTCTTCTTCAATATTCCCAGCTACTGCAAAAGGACCTGATTTGGTAGTGGTTGTAATTAGGGAGACAGTGATCGGACACACCAACGATGAGTTAGCAGTGCTTTTACACTCATAATAAATTTGAGCAACAACTTCCTCAAATAAAGTAGCATAATCAAACATCCAATAGGGCTCGGAACCATGGGAATTAGCTATATATCTCTGGACATCCACGTTCATCCATTCTTCAACACATCTAGTATGAGTATTCCAAACCCTCTTTTTAGGAGTGACGTACCGTACAAAGAATCCTTCTTTAGCATTCTCAGTGATTTTCTCATTTTCAATAATCATTGTATATGGAGCACTAAATGGTTCAAGGAATTCAAGATTGGGTTTGCGAAGATTAAGAAGCTCATAACTGGTCTTCCCAAACTTATTTTCTGTCAGGACTCTGTTCAAAGTATAACATTCACGTGACACAACCTTGATCCAGAACATCAAAGAGAGTTTAGAATCATCCAACAAGTCCTTGCCACCTCAATCATGGTCTGATTCTTTCTCTTAGCGACACAGTCGACACTATTCTGCTGGGGGTATATGGAGCACTGAATTCATGATGTATGCCCTTCTCAGAACAGAATGCTTCCATTGCATGATTCTTGAACTCAGTCCCATTATCACTGTGAATCTTGCGAATTTTGAGTTTATACAGGAATTCGAGTTTTGGGAGCAGAACTTTCGGATGATCTTGACGGATCCTTCTTGCTCGTTCATTACCTGTATACCTTGACTTTAGCAAACTCCATAGATCATAAGCATTCTCACAAGATCATACTAATGTAAGATGTGTTTAGGAAACGTTTGTGTGAGGATAGAAAATGCCTTACGTTCATCCTTGTATTTCTTCTTATCTTCTGCACCCATCTTGGAGACTTCAATGGGTGTGTTTGAATTCTCTTGTAGCGTTATGATGTACGGATTTTCTACCTAGTGCCAAATATCAACATCTATAACCTTAATATGTCATTATATCTATCCCTTCCAAGAGTAATACTCATGTAGATAATTAAGCTTTAGGGTTTTGTTGCTGCTTCCAGTCTCATTGTCAATAGCAAGAATACTCTGGAAGCTTTGTGACTAATTCGCGGATGTGGCGAGTGCCCACGGATTAGCCATTACATTGATTTGTTGGTAAGGTGGTTGACTACAAGGACACCACGAAGTAACTGCATTGACTGTCCGTTGGGTTTGGTTCATAACACTTGCAACCGCCCATGGGTGCGCGACTTGGGGTTGAACTAGAGGTGCTTCTTGTTGTGGTCGGATGATTTGAGTTAGATAATTCCAAGGTTCATCGGAGTTGGCCATTTCTGATGAAAATATGATGTTTAAGTGAATAAGTCAACAAAAGAAAACTCAGGATGATGTTTGGTCAAAGTCAGACTCGAAATGGTTGAAAATTTGACTACGACGACAATGCACACTGTAAGACCCGCAAAACCGGTGTCAAACAGTTGGCAACCAAAGGATAAAAACTCTATTGATAATTCAAAGCGGTCTTAATTTATTTCAGAAAATGCGCAGCGGAAAATTATTTAAAAAAAAGTTACAAAACACATGAATAATGTTTATTCAATTGCAACTCGAATTTAAAATTTTATCATGTGTAAACAAAAGTTGTCTTCCACTAGAAATGCCTTCAATTGCCAGGTAGCTTCTCGCATCGCCAAGCAGTCATCCAACCATCTCTCTATTAACCTGAAATCAATCTAACGTGTATGCAAAAGTCAGCTACGCTAAGTGAGTTCAAGTTTTATAAATTTATATAAACAAGTATTTTGTCAAAATAAGAATTAACAAAATACCTCAACCTCAGAGTTAACAACAAGCGCAATCCGCTAATTTGTTTTTCCCCAAGCAAAACAAAAATCAAAGCCTAAGATAGGCATACTCTGCCTAATTACCTCAAGACTTCACTTACCAAATATAATAAGCGCATCTCGCTTTTCAACGCAAACTAAAGCTAGAGATTAAAGCAGGCACTTCCCACCTCTGTCATAGCTCAGTTTATAAAAATACACATAATATAAACTATGTAACATCCCTGACTCAAAACCAAGACCAGAGATCAGAGCAGGCATATCCCACTTCCGTCATAGCTTAGTTCGACATATCAGGTAGCCATCAAACATAGTCTATTATATTTAATAACAGGTATAACATAAACTAAGCAACAACCATGACACAAAACCAATACGATAGATCAGAGCAAGCATATCCCACTTCCATCATAGCCCAGTTTATAAGGTCATGTAGTCGCCAAATACAATTTACGAAAATATATAAATACATAATCCATATAACCTAAACAGGTAGCAAGTCAAAACAATACCCGATCTAACCAGTAAGGTTTCGAATACGTGGCCAAGACACTAAGCGCATTCCGCTTATTAACTAAAAACTCAAGCCACACTTTAATCAAGACAACAGTCTATTCATATAAATATATAATAACACGTAAACTCAAACCATATAATGACACATTAGGCCTAAACTGTGTGACAACCATAGCAAAACTATGCCATAAATCAGAGCAGGCCTATCCCACTTCTAATGACACATATAACTCAACCCATATAATAACGCATTAGGCGCATTCCGCCCACTTACGTTTCATACCAAAAAAAATATGTATGAGCTAATATGTATTTCGATCGTACACAAAAATACTTCTAACTTGATAAAAATATTTTGTGACTTCATAAAAATAATCATACTGGTTTAGCATGCACGTCAGCCCAAAAATATTTAGAAAATCAATAACCAAAAGAGTGGGCGCAAGAACTCACCTCATTAAACCACGCGTTCCATAAAGTATATGGGATAGAAAATAGATGCAAACCGTAGAGCAACCACAACAATCTACATATCTTCAGTTTACTGACCTAATCGTTCCATTCAACTACCACATGCTTAAGATCATCATGAGTGGCTCTTTTTTTTTTAAGCCATACCATGCTCCAACAGTATCACCATGAACTTGTCACCACAAGGAAATTGTGATGATGTATGCACACACATATTCCCATCATGCAGTACCTCTAAGATCACCATGCAATATTTAATACACTACACCAATAGATCCATGCAAGCCCTACGAGCAATATTTCATGTATACCACAACTTGTTTTGATACCCATAACTAGATACAGCCACGCACCCCTTCTCGATTCACACATATAGGGCTCTTGCACACACCCACCTGAACGATAACCGGTATGCCAAGAACCACCACCTACACCGTTGCGCACCACCGTCACCACCTACATCTACACCATCGTACAACACTACCACAACCGATACCGAAGGTATCTTCAGCACCTCCATCGGACCACGATCACCACCACCCTCCAAACCGCGACCACCATCATCCTTTCGCATCGCCTTAACCATAAAACGATACAACGTCTCCACACTCCCACGCGAAACCCATTCAATGATTGAATATACACGAGAAAATGTAAAGGGCGTTTACCTATGGTGGTCGAGAGTGAAACACCTGCTTGGAATCTTCCTTGCCCAGCACCTTCGCCTCATTTCCTCTCCCGACCTCTTTTTTTTCTTCGATTTGTTAACAGCCGCATCTAGGTTTTTTTTTTCTTTTGATTGAGTTTAAAACTCATAATATACATATAGCCCTTAAACTTTCATTTGATTATAACCTTCTCCCAAAGTTAACTCAAAACATTTTCATGAAATGACAACTAGGCCCCTTCAAAAACCTTAGATAATGCTTTAAGTATCGAACCCAATAATGAACCAACACGATGAAAGCTGGTTAGTCGATTCTTTCTAAACAAAAATTCGACGAAATTTTGGGGTGTTACACACACTAATGACCAATGATAGAGGCGTATGAAGACAATTTCCACATGTATGAGGATGATGTCACACGTATGAGGTTGTTACAAGAACAGGAGGGCTTGTTACACATGTATGAGCGCACATATGGGACACGCGACACGTATGAGTCCTTATTCCGGAATCTCTTAGGCATATGGATAGGGATACAGGCGTATGAAGCATTTATGCCTTAAAGGCACCAGGCGTAAGAAGCTTTTCACACGTAAGAACCCTGTTCTTCATGAGAAGGCTGATTTTGATGAATGTTTGGGTTTTTGAATGATTTGATGATCCAAATATAAGATTATGTGCAGGATAACGATCTGAATACGTTGAGATTGCTTAAAACACAATTATAATCCAAAAATGATGAAAATCAATCAAAATCCCTAGTTCATGGGTTTTTCAAAGTTTTAACATAAAATTCTTAGATCCAATCCATAATGACGTTGTTTTATATCAAATTTTGGTAGGAATTCAATCTAAATCTTTTGTAGTTACAATACAACAATCAAAACATAAAAATCAATCCTAAATCATCGAAAACCATATTTAAAGCTATAAATGGGTCAAAATGGGTTTTCAATAAAAAAACATGAACAATCACATTAAAAACTCAGATCTCATGCTAACACCAACACAAAAAACACGTGTAGAATCGAGCAATAGCATTGATACCACTTGTAGGATCGCTCGAATCTCTAGTTACAAGATTTAGAGACTGCGCGCATGACTGAATCGAAGGCAGAATCAACGATACGGGTTGTTGTTAGTCGTGTAATGCTTAGAATGATAAAACAATAAGACACACAAGATCACATGAAAATCGGGCAGCAATTGTACATTTATTGGATAAAAATGCAAAAGTTAAACAAAATGGAGCACAAGGTACCTATTTATAGGTTGCCTCCCTTACACCTGGATGGTTCCAGGTGTAAGAGGCTCATACGCCTGATGGTTCTACGCGTATGAACCTCATACGCCTAAACCACTATCATCATGATAAATTACATCATTTAAGTATCAAAAGTTCTACCCTAATCAACTCAAAAGCTACTATGCACTTACATTATTTTACTTAACTTTTGACGTTTACCCGTCAGTGATGAATGTCTTGGTTGTGCTTTTTTGAGTTTCCACATAATCAACAATGTTGTTATTAATAGTTCATGGACAACTCAAGAAATGGCTGATGTTATGTTTTTGATAGAAAACTACATTCAAGTAGCAACCATTAGTCTGAGCCTATTAGTGTAAAGAGTTAATTTACTTGCATTCCCACGCTTACATGGCAATGATGAATGGTTTTGGTTGTAGCTTCTTGGGTTTACAAAGGATCAATGATGTTGTTTTCAATAGTCCATGGACAACCCAAAAAAGTTAGTTGACGTTATGTTTATGAGAGAAAAAATACGTTCCATCTGAAAAGAACTACCCGAGAAGCATCATAAGAACGAATCCCTTCAGAACAACAATTAATCGATGCCAACAACACTTGCAGTTCACTCTTGGGATCCACAAAAGAATTTATTATGCTTCTAATTCTTCATATGTTCCTTTAGTAGGGAAGAACAGTCACTTTTTATCTTGATATATGATAAAGGCGTTAATTAAGGTTAGGGTTTTTGGCTATTTTTAAATTATTTGTTCTTTGTTAACTATCGTGTAATTTAATCTGACTTCTTTATATGTTTATTTGTTTTATATGTTTACAAAAGTCTATAATTCGAGAGGAGCATATGTTATGGCTGCGTGTTTTGACTAAATTTGCTTTATAAAGCACTTATAGCTAAAGAGGCACAACCTATAATAATAATAATAATAATTATTATTATTATTATTATTATTACTATTATTATTATTATTATTATTACTATTACTATTACTATTATTATTATTATTATTATTATTATCCGAGTGGAGCGTATGTCACAACCGCGCTTAAACGGCGATAATCCTGGTGGAGCATACGTCATGACCACGCTATACAACTATTCCGAAGTCAGAATATGTATATCTAAAAAATATGATATTTAAGGTGAAGCACTTTTGTTGCAGTCTGTAAAAGTTTGCAGTAATGCTGTCTATGATAGTTTACACGTTTTTCTATGTCACATTATATGGAATTTGTATTATGTTAATACACCATCTACAATAATTACAGATTTTCTAACTCATATTGTGTGGAATTTGTATTATGTTAATAGTTACTTTATACTTATTGCAGATTCGAATTTTATGATTTGTTTAAGTAATTTTGATCCATGATTGTACTTCAGATTCAAATTCACTTTTTTTTCTTTTATCCACGGCGGTGATGATATTTATCTGAGCTTTTTTTAGGGACATCAAAGAAGAAAAAAGGATATTGCAACGACAATAAAACGGGTTTTCATTGTTCAAGAACGGATAAGCAACTATAAGGTTGAAATACTGTAATGACAATAAACTAGGTTGTCGTTATTCAGGAATGCAAAAGCAATGATGAGGTTTAGGAGGTTAGTTCATCATTGACTAAGGTTAATGTGTTTTACTATTTATTTATTATATTTGCTGCTATTGTGTGATTTAGTCTGACTTCTTTAGGTGTTTATTTGTTTTGCAGCTTTTAGAGGTGGATGACTATAATCCAAGTGGAGCATATGTGACGGCTACGTTTTTTCACTCTTGTTGCTTGATCAAGCATTAGTAGTAAAAGAACGCACATCCTTGAATAATAATAATTCGAGGGGAACATATGTGACATCCCCGCTTATAGGGCGATAATCCGGGTGGAGCATACGTTCCGACCTCGCTCGCCATACCAAAGGAAGATGATATTATTATACGCGAATCATGTGATCGAGTTTCACAAATCTTAAATTAATTGTTGTAGTATATAAGACATGGCGGTAGTACTATCTACAATGGGTTAGAACATTTTTCAGGTCACTTTATGTTGAATTTGTATTATGTTAGTATTCATTTTATACTTACGGGTTGTTTGCATTAGAAATTCGAAACTTTATAGTTTATGTTAGCATTTTTCTTAAAAATGTTTTTATAACATAACATCTATAAAAAATATTACGTTTTCCGTTTGTTTGTTTGTTTCTCCATTGCAACGTGCGTCGGGCCAAATTATAAACAAAACGATATTTGCCATATCGCCCGCGCCGCCAGCAACATACGGGTACTTGTTAATTATTTTGGGAACATGTATCGAAGCAATCACTTAAAACATGAAAACATTTAAACATGTATAAAAACACTCATGATTATTCAAGATTTTAGTTTTTAGTTATTAAAAATAGAAAATATGAGGTGGAGATGAAGGTTGGAGAAACTACTAAAACGAATTAGTTGGATAGAGACAAACCCAACTATACAAACTTTTGGCTGAATGTGCCGACCTTTAAAAGTGAGAATAACTAGACCTTTAAAAAGTTTAATATTATATAACTGTAGGCATGAAGGCTCATATTCATACTTTTTGTCTTAAACAAGTGTCAAAATCTGAAGCTTGATCAATTGTTACAACTATGATCAGCTTAGTGTGATGTTATATATAACCTAAAAAATATGTTTTAAATTTCTTTGTTAAATATTTTCATTCTAGTAATCATATTAATCGTTTTTATATAAAATAATGTGAAGAGCTGTGTTTATATTTTTACTTATATCTATTTATTTTTCATTAGTTTTTTCTTATGTTGTTGTACAAATTTTGCCCCTCCTGACCATTTAATTCGTTTATTTTGTACATCCTTATTTTGTTCATCCACCCCCAAGGGCGGGTTTTGTTTTTAGCAGATTGGGATTTTCTATTCAAAAAGGGGTGGCGGCGCAGCTTGTTGCCCGCCTACCTACCATCCTTATGTAATTTACCCTTTTTTTTTGTGAATGAAAAAATATATTAATTTTTGTACATGTCACATTCTTAGCAACTCAATCAATAAATTAATATTATCAATGAGTTAGATCACTTCTTTCAATTCACACGTTAAAATTTACTTTGTATTTGATCCCCATTCTGTACGTATATAAAGATCATATAAAAGTGAAATTATACTATAATAATAAGGCTTTCACTTTGAAAAGTGATCTTGATTTCCATGTCATTTTTGTAATTCTGATACATAAGTTGAGGGTATTTATGTAAAGTCACCCAAGCTTTGTACGTGTCCCTTCCTCAGATCTTTCACTTGCCATGTTTTGCATCCCACCGTTTTCTTTGTTCTCTTCTCTATAATTTACTCTTTCTCTCTCTCTCTAATGGTTTATTCTCTGTCTTCTCTTCTGGCTTACTATCTCTGATTCCATCTGTTGCTGCTGTTCCCGTCATCTATGGTAACGACGAAGCTATGATGGTCTCATTTTCTGGAGACAGAAACAGAGATGAATCATTTTGTAGAGAGATAAAAAAAACTCGGGCTTTGTCAATGACGATGGCTACTCATCTGAGAGATGAACACTTTAGGGTTTTGGCGATGATGATGGGCTGCTACTTGGCATGGCAACTCTGGTTGCAGCCGTGGCGGCCTCTGAGCCCCTGGTAGATCTGAGTTGGTGGTTTGTTTTTTTGGATTGTTTTTGTTGGTTTATTGAGGCCTTCATATCTTTGTTGGTTTATTGAGGAGTTGACATCTGAGATGTTACTGATTTATTAGAAAAGGGGTTTTTCCGGCTTGCCGTCAACGGCGGCGATGGTTTGTTTTTTGGGTTGTTTTTCTTGGTTTATTGAGACCTTGAAATTAGTTAGACTATATTAATAATTATCTCACTTTTGAATAGTGATCTTTATTTCCATGTCATTTCTTAATTCTGATACATAAATTGAGGGTGTTTATGTAAAGTCAACCAAGCTTTTGAGATTTACTGGTGAAAATCTCTACCGTTATACTTTGTATTATTGACGCGTCCATTGTGGTTCTGATGCACGCTAACGTTTGGAATGGTTTTCTTGGTGCCGATGATGAGCCTTTAATTTATACGGACATGTGATGAGGATGGCGTGGCATATGTGTTGGATGGTAGGAGTGCATCCTGCAACCCACCTTGCACCCGGGTTTCTCTACGAGATCTGAGCCACACGCCAGTTGATTTACTTGGTTTTGTTTTCCCTATTCGCGTTTTTTTTGTTTACTTGAGTCTTGATTTAGGGGGAGGATTCGTTGGTTTTGTCCTTATTTCATACACTTGATCCACCATCATCTCTTAGATGTATGAATTTGAATCTGTCTACTTTTTTAAGTGTTTTTTTAGAGATCTCAGCTTTATGTGCCTATTTGTCCACTGTTCGGTTAATTAGCATGATGGAGACGTAATAGCGTGAATTGCTGATGGATACTATTTGATTCAGAACTTCGTTTCTCTTCGGATTTGTAGTGTCAATATCAATCCTTTTGCATTGTAAGTATATCAATATGGTATTCTAAAATCTTAATTTAATATTTAGTTCTGGTGAGATTTGATTATGACAAAATGTAAGAGCTTTTTAACTAAGGTAGATTGAAATAGCAAACATGGGTGTCAAAAAGTATTCAGTGATTTCAATTTTGTAATGTGATGCCTTTTGTTTTTTTCTACTTATTATCATGGAACCTAGAATTTTTTTAACGTATTTTTTTTATGTTCTGTTTAAAGCACTTTGATTTGGGGTTTAATTGTTATTTAGTTTCCTAGGCGTTTTAAATAGGCGCTTTATTAATCAAGGTTGGAACTTTTAGATATTGGATGGTTATTGTGTATTCACGTTCTTATGATAATAGCATATGATGATATGAACGTGTTTCTGAATCAGCAAATCGAAACGTATGAACTGGTT
>JAUTDX010003206.1:0-38979 GCA_030844895.1 Ambrosia x helenae | reverse complement strand
AAAGCAAGAACGTAAAAAACCTGTGTAAATATGAATTGATAAATAATTAAATTATTTTTATTAATAAAATTAGCCCACTAAGTTTGACTATTGGCTTGGGTCACCATATTTTAAATATGTTCTTCTACCATAGAGATTATGCTTTATTAATTTACTGCGGTTACTAGGCATTCACCAATAGTAGTTTTGTGGATCAACAATTTTAATAAATCAAAACACATATATACTTCTAAATTCTAGATCGAGTTTAACATTGTAATAAGTTATAAAAGAGGTCATGTAATATTATTACTACAAATCTAATATTTAGTATAACTAGATAAATATTGGAATGCCTAATTATAAATAGAATTTGTTCTAAAAATCATGTCATCGGATAATCATTATAGAAAACCAATCTTAATTCTAAATGAAATATAACTTGTTTATAGATTTTTAGTGAACGATTTTAAAAAAAACACATCATATCAAAGGTTTAAAATATTTTAAATAGAAAATCTTGACTAATATGTAGATAGTTATCAACGCCGCGAACAAGTTAGCATTGCTTTGGAATAATTAAGGTACGGATCCTTACCCCTCTCCTTTGTTATCTGGTTCGATTGATAAAAACCCTACTAATAATATATATATAAATATTAAAACTCCTCCGTCTTTGAGCATCAATTCATTTGACCGTACCGTTTCATTTCTCGTTCTAAATATATTAATATTGAAAGTAGATTATACATATCATACGATACTTTTAATTCACTCATTATCGTATGTTCCAAAGTATATGATATTATTAGTATTAGTATTAGTGCATCAGATTATATGACTTAGATTCTCATGCTTTCTGTTACCCTAAGCTACCGCTTCCGTGGAGTGTCCCGCGGGCATGTTTTTTGTGGCATCAGCAACATGTGCTCCAACCGTGACGGAGAGATCAGTTCACGGCGTCTCTTAAGTACAGGTGTGGTACAATGCAATTAGGAGGCGTATGGATCGATCCTAGTTCAGTTTCAGTTTCAGTTTCCGGAAATGGTTGCGGTATGCAATCTGCGCCATTTCATGTGGTTGATAGACGGGAGTAGCTACCCGTATATCAATACGCATAATAGAATTCAGTTTGGCTTATGGGTACATCCGTATTACATGATTCAGTTCCGTTATATGATTGTTACGTTTCAGATCAGTATTTGTGTAATCAGTTTCAGTTAATTATTGCGTTACTATTTGAGCCTATTAATCCGTACTACTGGGCCTTCAGCTCATTCCGTAAATTTTTATCCACAGGTTAACAGGTTACTTTGGGCGGAATAAAGAGAGCGTAATAAATCATAGGATGCTACCTGAAGAAGTCTATCACTTATGTTTAATATTATGTATTTGACCTAAGACTATGAACCACCTGTCCTCCGTGATGTTGTCTGTTTATTTAAATAAATAAAAGAAACTCTGTCTTTTGTTCTGATATGATATTGTGACACACGTCAGCCCATTCCGGGTCGGGGTGTTACATTTTAACTCTTGCAACCCAATAAAATTCTATGGGAAGAGGGTCTACTGGCCTTCTCTAGTGGTTCGAGATCATGGAGAATACTTTTGTTAATAGTGAATGTACCGATGAAATCCGCGTTGGCTGTGCCACTAGTGTCTTCCAAAAAGGGGCATTAACTTGGTCGAATGGAAAAAAGCATAATCAGGGCACTGATGTTGCTCAAGCTTTATCATGGGCCGAGGTTAAAAAACTTATGATCACTAAGTTTTGCCCTAGAAACAAAATCAAGAAACTTGATGATGAGTTTTATGGATTGAAACTGAACAGTGGGGAGAATATGACATATAATACTCGTTATCATGAACTCAGCTTATTGGTTCCACATATGGTCACTCGAGTCTCTCGAGCAATCAAGAAGTCGAGGGATTACCTGACATGATTCAAGATGTAGTCACTGGCAGCAAGCCCATTACGGTGGAAGAAGCCATCTAACTTGCAGCCTCATTGACAGACTAACATGTGAGAAAAGGAATCCTGGTTAGAAAAGGAACAAAGGCGACTGCTGAGAAAACTACCACTACTGCAGACCATCTAAAATTGTTTCAGCAAAGGTCGTCACCACTTCAGCAAACCCAATAAACGAAAAGGCGATGATCAGGACCATGTAGTTCAAAACACTATGACTCAACAACCTGTCAAGAAAGGCTACACAAGCGACCCTAATCATATGTGACATCGATGCCTTGAACTCATTAACGTAAATCAGGAGACCGGTCAAAACTGAGCTATGGATGTAACCTTCTTAAGTCACGAGAATGATATATCTGTGTTTTCATTTTCTTGTTTTTCATTTTCATTTTGTACTCAATCTATGTCGAAAGCTTAAACATATAATTTTTGGAGATCTCTTTGCAATTTATTATGAGCAAATCTCTGTTTGAAATCTATCGTGTTTGACTCCTATTTATTGGGGATTATCTAAAGCATAGAAATCTAAGACTTTATTTGCGATCTATTGAAACGCATGAAGTTGATAACTTGAATTTATGTGACACTTGTTGTACTATGCTACAAATCTCTTTTTATCATATTACATGTTGGTAATAAAAGAGATCTATCCACGTGTGAACTTGATTGACCATACATGTGCTAATATATCTACAGATATGAGAATTTGATGAACGTGAATTTTAAATAATCATTGCCCTTGCAACATAGTATATAGTCATCTTTACACAGAGGACATATATACACCAATTTGTGTGTCTAGCTTGTCTTTATGTGAATCATTCTTTGAAATCTTTTTGAGTTAAAGTATTTTGTTTGACTTGAGAGACATTTATAGAATCTTAGTCTGTTATTGTGAATTGGTGTCATAGAAGGATATAACACCTTAATATAAGGTAAATTGGCACTAATGATCAGGAACGTAATCATTAATTTATAGGTAACTTGAGGTGTGTGAAATTCTATTAGAGTGTTTGGTAGGGGTTTTCAAAAAAATCCAAATCCGAATACGAAATATCCGAAAATCCGAATCCGAACTATCCAAAATTTCGGATATTCGAAAATTCGGATTCGGATTCAGATATCGATTTGGAAAAATTTGAGATATTTTCAGATATCCGATATCCACACAGACGTCTTTAGTAGAGGCGTGAAATCTGTTTTAAGATTTTAGGACATGTTTCACGATTTTATTAAAATAATATTAATAAAATAATAAAGATACTCTCTATATACAATTTTGGGAAATCGTAGTACACACACCGTATACAAATCCAAACGAAAATAATATAGAATACAACATAAAATGATTCAAAACCGAATTTTCTTCAAGAGCTTCACCCGCGTCTTTTTATGTGATTTCTGATTCGTTTTTAACAAGGACTTGAACCATGTCCTTTTGTATGATCCTTCTTGGCTGCAATTATTAACAAAAAATATTGTTGACGGTTGTGGCTGAGGCACGTGTTTAACATGCTTCCCTAAAACAGATTCCGCGCCTCTACTAAAGACAACGCGTCTGTCTCCCAGGGTACAACAGCCGAAACAGTCTGTACTGCCGGAGAAGGCTATGCACCTAAGGTTACACCAGTAAATTATAGTGTTAGAACTTGTAGAATCTAGTAGAGAGTACTCCTCTCTATAGTATTCAACATATGAGACTTATCTTATCCAAGAACTCTTCTATGTTCATGTATATTCTTTTCTCTAGTATCAAACAAGGCACAACAAGAGTTAGGATGGAAAAAGGTTTCCCTTTATTAGTCGCTTAATTAGAGATCTAAGACTCAAATAAGACTCTAATAAAAAACTCATCAAATGGCATTAAGACTCTCTACTCAAGATTTTCACCATATGAAGAGTTTATATTAATGATTTTAAAAATCAACTCCCATTCACCACTTTATAATCGTCCCCACAATCCCCCACATGAATGGAGATTGATCAAAACAACAAAATTCTAATGTAACCTCGACAGTTGAGTATTGCAGGATAGGTAGGTGTTAGCTTTGAACATTCCTTTGTGAAGCATACTTAGGGGCTGTTTGGTAGCCTCTTAATCAGCCTCTTAACCATTCAGGTCTGAATCATTCAGCATTCAGACTGTTTGTTTCAACATCTGAATGGAATGATTAGGTGCTGAACTATTAAGCAAATAAGGGATGCTGAATGATTCAACTCTTAACCATTCAGAGTCTATTAACCATTCAGACCATCTTAATGATTGAGCACTTAATCAACCAAACAACCCCTTAGTCTCCTAACGGTTTGAACGCGATGTCCTTGAACAAACCCCCGTTTATATAGAGGACAATACACTTCACATAATACTCTCCTTAGCCGAGCCATCCCCTCACTTCGTGTCCAATAATGTCTTGCAACACTTTCCTAGTTCTGCGAGAGCTCTAGGAATTGTGCCCCCAATTCCATTTGAAGCGACCCCACTTCTCTCTAACATAGGTGGTTTTCCTCAAATCATTAAAAGCATTATGGTTACTATGATTTACCCACATCATTTACTATATATTATGCTTATCCTCACAATTTGTCACTTAATGTCATAGGAATGGACAAAGACGTATTTAAACACCCTTTTATAGTTTAGGGGGATATATAACCATATATACTAGCTTACACATATTACCCATGCCCCCACAGTGACCACCCTTAGGCGTATAAATTAGTTGTCCTATTGAACTTGTTATCTTGGATCTCCAGTCATCTAAGTTAGGTTTCCTTCACACACCTTCTTCAATGGGCTTTAATATCATTCCACAACTTAATCTCTTATCAACCCTCAGGTTGTTGGATCCAAAACATTATCTTTGACTTCGTCAAGTCACTACTGATAATTTTGCAATTGAGAACAGTTTTACTAAGTATTATTGACTCGCAAGTAGTTCATGCCTTATTGTCAACTCGTAAGGCTATAACTCATGATCTAAACTTTGATCTAGTTATAACGTCTTCTTTTTAGACTAAAACAAATCTTATTTCAACTGATTGGCATTTGAGTATGATCAATTAGATTGACTCCTTATCAAGTTGGCATATGTGTCCTAATCAACCAAATTAACTCCTTATGACCATCGTGTATTCTAGTTGACACCTGAGTCTAAACAACCAGATGGCTCGTTATAACTATAACCTTTATTGCCAACTTTTAACTTCATATTATCAAATGCGAGTTACACCCCCCCCCCACATTTAAGCGTTATTAGATTGAACAATCCAACACAAGATAAAAAGTAAAGAAATGTCATCTTTTTATATTGATTGAGAGACTCCTCAAACACCATTTATACAAACCTATGGTTGTTCCTTAAATGGATCTCTCCCCCACATTACTTGCACTTTGATCAAGTTTAGGTAATATTACTCACGATGACTACTGGACACCTTGATTAGATAACAAATATCTACACCATTGTGCCAATGAAGTCATATCGAGTAGATTGTTCACCCCATATTACACTTGTACACAAGGAGTTTTAAATCTAAACAAGGCAACATATGCCTTAGCGTGAGATGCCAACACTTACGGTTGTATGAGTTCTCATCACTACACTTAGAAAACCGGCTACAATCATTATTAATGATCTATTTAATCGGTTTTCTCGAGTTATTCCATTAGACTGAATGGATTTATACTTTTAGACTTTTTTATACACCAAATTTATTCTCATGCCATCTTAAATTTGAATGTTTAAAGTTAATTTAATCTCCACAAAGCATGTAAATTAACATGTACTAGTCTAGCATGCTTTAGACTACAATACTCTAGCATATGAACAAAAGATGCATCATTCTGATTCTTCACAACCTTAAGCGATAAATGCATCATCTCTTACCAACATTCATTCTTATTTTATACATGACCATGAGAATTTTTTTCCATATAATCTCATATGTATGTTACATAAACATGCATTTTCCATTATTCAGTCTAAGAATATAACATTTTTTCCTTTTATCTCAAAGGCTTCACCATTAACTTATAAGTACTTGACTATAAGTCTTACCACGAGTAATTTTGGTGAACACATTCATCACCCACAAAAGGTATGAATAGTATAAGTGTACAATTACTTTTATGTTGATATGAAATCACTTACATTCACACTCAACAAAACGACTTCAAAATTGTGTCTTTAAGTGACATGCCTTGTCATTTTCTTTTAAAGTTATGTACACTTAGGACACTCTCCCAGTTTTAAAGTCAAAACCTCTACATACGTCCAACAACTTGAAAGTGATAGACATATCAATATGTCCTCCATTTCCAATCGTAAATCTTTTGGAACAAATCTTGCCTGATTCATTAATGATTGGTATTAACAATATTTCTTCCATATGTTAAAATTGTCACACCCTCAAATTCAACTTGCAGGGTTTTACCGGGAGGCGCGTGACATACCAGGATCCAAGTCAACGGTCACAATAAAAGACAACTATATGATATGAAAATAACGTAAATAAACCAACCACACAGTTAAAAGTTTAATACAAACCAAGACAGACAGCGGAAGCAAAATGTTTACAAAAACCCAAGTTTCAAAAGTAAATAGTTAAACCAACACGGTTTACATTATGCATGCAAAAACCAACGCAGTGCGACTAAAGTGCGCCTAAGACTCCATGCTACCTTAGCGACCTGAGAAAACATGCAATGTTAGTCAACACATAAAGTGCGGTGAGTCACAGAGATAAGTTTGTGAAGTTTGTAAACCAGACCAAACAATCCTTACATCTATACTTGATGCTAGCTAGACATCGTACATGATACTATAGTGTTGTGAACCATGAACCACTGCTGAATGTTAGAATCCTCTATACCTGTCACACCGGTTCAACACACGGTGCCGTTAAGTTTGGTAGGACAAATATGCACCCACCACCGACCACCAGTCGGCCCGAGTGGGACTTGCCATGCCTAATAGATCTATTCACACTTTCCCCGCTATGTATCCACATATTACTGGTTCACCAAATTTTGAGAGGTCTTTACAATGAATAAAAGTCACTAAGTATCTGATGTGTTGCAAAACACATCTCTTTTCCTATGTATTTTGTATATTATTTGGTCAAGTTTTTAATCGTTTCGTGTCGTTTTTATTATGTATTTATGTATTTTATTGTTTTATAGGTGTTTGGAGAAAATGAGCTTAAAAAGAAAGAATTTTAATCGAGACACCAACACTCGAGAGGAGGTGCTCATGGACGTTGGAGCGTAGACGATCAACTTTGGTCTAAGCCAAGAACACCCGAGTCGCGAACACCTGGAGCAAACTTAGAGTATACTACTACTAATAATAATAATAATAATAGTTAATAAAGAAAAAAGAAATAAAGATATGAAAATAAACAAAGTCACGTGGACTTAAAATGGTTTCCAAGGTCACGCGGCCCAAGTCCAATATGAAAATATGAAGATAGACATATTATTTATGATCGAAGTAACAGCGGCGGAGATAATTTTATCTTTTGGAGAATATTATTTTACGATCGAAGCAATAGAGCAGCCGCTAAACCAAAAGAGGTAGCAGCGTGAACGAGTTAGAGAGGAGGAAGGGTTGGTTCAAGATTGAAGGCTCGGGTTTGATCACTAAACGTTATAGTTTTATATTTATTTTACTTTGTGTTATAAATATTGAGACCATGACTATGTGTTATTTTGAACCTATGTTTTTATCTTTTTCCATGATCATTATTGGCTAAACTTTTTAGGCTACCTAGGTCGTGTTGATGAATACTTAGCTTTTTTATGACTTTCGGATTCGTTTAATTATATAATTGGCTTATGTTTTGGTAAAGATTTAATTATGTTTGGTTATAATGCTTTTGCGTATTTAAGTCTAATCTATGATCTTTGATAGTTCCACATGTGTCTTGTTGAATGTCTTTCAGTTATAGATGCATGTTAGGTTGCCTGCTTTGTGCTTGTGACTAGTTTATGGTTTTTGACGTCTAATTCCATAGGAACTTGATTTGAGAGTTTAGAGGACTTAGGTATTCTGCATTCCTTGAGACCGGGAGGTGATAGGGTGTCGGGTTGTCTAGATCTTTAGGTATCGGGTAGAGGTGAGACCGGGAGGTGATCCTTGCCTAGTGTGTCTTTAGATTCTTGTAATTCCGAATTATTTCCAAGCCAATTAGATTACTCCTTCACATTTTTGGGTGTGTTGTGACTAGCGAGACCGGGAGGTGAGCGAGTCTTTCGAGTACCTTAGCATTCCCTAGTGAGGTGAGACCGGGAGGTGATCCGAACTAGTAACCAGTGATTTACACGTCCCTTAGGATTTTCTGAGAGGTGTTAGTGAGACCGGGAGGTGATCTAGCATGCTTTAGGGGTATCCTGGGTCGGGCGTATCTTTAGAAAACCTGGTAGCCAATCCATTATTCGATTCCGAGAGTTATGAGTCTGCGGGTAGGATTCTAGACCTAGGTAGTTGCCTTCCTTATTATCTGAGTTCGATCCACTCTTCTTAGCTTCTTGTTTTCGTCTCTGTGTTATTTATTTTAATTGCTTTTATTTTATTTGCATTTAGTTTAAAATTAATTCTCAAAAATCCAAATTATTAGGCTAGGAGTCGACAGAGGTTTAGTATCGAGAGTCGCCATATTGTGTCCACGGTTCGATATTCCGGACTTACTTGCTTTGCTACACTGCGACCGGTACACTTGCCGTTAATGTGTGGTTTTGTAGGTTTTTCCATTTTTAAAACTTGACCAATTTATTTACTACACATTTCACACATCAGTATCCATGTGATATAATGTAATATGTTGGTCTAAAAGTATGTAAGTTCGTACCGCATGTTTCTCCCCCAAAAGTATGAAAACAGTAAAGAATGGGGCTGTGACACTCACCTTAGGTTGCGTGTTCTAAATAAAAGAATAACTGACACGCCTTGATAGTCCCAAATACCGGAGATCTATCATAAAAGTTTGTATAAGTGTTCTGAGTAAAAACCCTAAGGTTATCTAGTCCCCGATTGTCCAGATCGCGACTAAGTATGTTTGAAAAAGTGTTTGACTGTTGACCCAACACACCAGACTGATCCAACATCCCATTGGTGACCCATTACATAAACTAATCAAGTACATATAGATTACACATAAGGTTCAAGCATGAAACACAAAGTTTGCATCGAAAATCGCACATATGATGAAGTAAGGTCGAATCAGTATGTCTGGGAAGTTCATTCGACACACATGATGTTCATTCGACCTATACACAAGTTCATTCAACAAAACACATGTTCATTCGACCTTAACACATGTTCATTCGACCATAACACATGTTAATTCAACCCTAACATGTGTTAATTTGACCTAAATCATATTCGTTCGACCAAATTGAAGTTCATTCGACCTGTTGGGAAGTTGGTTCGAACCGCTGGAAGTTCCTTCGGCCCCACGAAGGGTCGAATGAGTTTCCAGGTTCGACCCATTTGCTGCAAATCCCATAAAACGCACCAAATCGCATCTAAACAGTCCGAAAACATCACGAAACACCATGAATCACAGCAGTCAAGCATCATTAACCTATCCCTACAAAACCCTACTAATTTTACTCTAAAATCAGTCCGTTTTATACCTTACCGAAAACGGCAAATTATGAAAATGTCACATCAATGCATGTAAACATTACCCAGAATGGAAACTTGTCGAAATCACTTAACAATCAGCTCAATATGCTCAGATTATTGTGTGTATGAAAACCCCTAATCATTTCAATAACATTAACATCATGAATCAAACCCTAGATCTAACAAAAATCCCCAAAATTGGCAAACATCTTCATCCAACAACTTGTAACCTAAGATAATCATAAACAATCATCTATAGCAGCCCTAGATTATTGTTATAACATCTATACAACATTCAATCATCAAACAACACATAACACATCACTAAACACCATAAACACATGTTATTTTGTATAAAAACTCACTATAAACGATGAGTTTTGTTTAAAAGATGTTAGAAAGTTTTTATCCATAAAACCATCTAAGAACAGATCTGGGCCTTTGGGGTTTAATAAAAACGAATAAAATTTCTTAAAACGGATTTTAGATCAAGAACACACCTAAGATCTTCTCTTGTTTATGATGCAGAAGATGTTGTAGGTTAGATTCTGAATAACAAGGTCAATAACTGCTTCCCAGGTGTTTAAAGGCGTTTACGGTTTGTGAAATGATGAAGAAAATGCAAAGTATGGTATTTATAGTACATGTTCGTTCGACCCTTGCAGGGGTCGAATGTATTTGAAAATGTGGTCGAATGAGAACCATGAAGTTGGTTCGAACCCCATGAGGTCGAACCAATTTCCTGGTTTTTCAGTTTCTATGGTTTTTTCGTTTAAACGCGTTTTAACACATCCTAACACATGAATATGCAACCCTAACATATGTTAAGCATATATAATCATGTATAATCGTATGAACACTGTTAAAACACGTATTTGCACATTATACAACATATATGTTTCAATCTATGTATATCACTTAATTCAATTCATCTAATTCACCAACAACGGACTCAAGACTCGTGTGTACATAATATAACCCCAATGATCCTCCGAATCATTGAACCCTGGACAATACGTAATGTATCCAGACTCAACTGACCCAGTTAAGTACGTTAATAAATGTTTTTCGCTAAGGTAGAATTATATGTTTGTAAAATGTTAAGTTGAATATGTCGGGTGTCACATCATCCCCCTGTTAAAGAATTTTCATCCCGAAAATTTCCCGAAGCCAAAAAGGAAAGAGACAAAGAGAAAGAAAAATTTACCGGTTGCTACATCATCCCCCGTTGAAAGGAATCTCGCCCCGAGATTCACTCAGCTTCAGCGGCAACATGTCTAGACTCAAATGCGCGCTTAGAAAAAAGATAAGGATACTTAGCTTTCATCTGATCCTCCCGTTCCCACGTGAACTCCGGCCGATGATTTGAATTCCAACGAACTTTAACGAAGCGGATTTTACTCCGATGAAGGCTACGAAACTTATAATCAAGAATTTCAACCGGTTCCTCTACTATACGCAGACGATCATCAACCTTGATCTCTTCGAGAGGAACAATAAGAGATTCATCAACTAAACACTTCTTCAAGTTAGACACATGGAAGACGCTGTGAACACTACCGAGCTCCGCCGGCAAGTCTATTATGTATGCCACTGGTCCAATCCTTTCCAGGATTGCAAACGGTCCGACATAACAAGGTTAAGTTTGCCACGCTTTCCAAAGCGTATGATGCCCTTCCATGGTGAAACTTTCAGAAGTACCCTGTCCCCAACCTGGAACTCTAAAGGTTTACGACGACGATTAGCGTAGAACTTCGGATGATCCCAAGTTGCCGCCATACGAGTACGAATTTGCATGATTTTCTCCGAGTTTCGTACACAAGTTCCGGACCTGTGAGCTGACTCTCACCCACTTCGGCCCAACAAAGAGGAGACCGGCATTTCCGTCCGTAAAGAGCCTCGAACGGAGCTGCCTTAATGCTAGAGGCACTATTGTTTTAAGAGAACTCCACCAACGGTAGATGACTCTCCCAACTTTTACCAAAATCGACAACACATGCCCGAAGCATATCCTCCAACGTTTGAATTGTCCGCTCACTCTGACCGTCGGTTTGCGGATGATATGTTGTACTCATATCCAACTGAGTACCCAAAGCTTTATGCAGAGTTTTTGAGAAACGAGAAGCGAAACGAGAATCAGGATCAGAGATGATAGAAATAGGCACCCCGTGCCGAGCAACCACTTCCTTGAGATAGATACGAGCCAACCGCTTAAGACTGTCGGTTTCATTAATAGCTGGGAAGTGTGCAGATTTTGTCAACCGGTCGACGATCACCCAAGTCATATCACAGCCACTAGGTGATCTCGGAAGCTTAGTTACAAAATCCATCGTGATCCATTCCTACTTCCATTCAGGAATTTCAGGTTGTTGTAGAAGATCAGACGATTTCTAATACTCAACCTTGAGTTTCGCACAAGTTAAACATTTGCTCACGTAGGAGGCTGTAGCAGCCTTCATGTTTGGCCACCAATAAAGTATCTTCAAATCCTGATACATCTTATCGGAGCCAGGGGGAACAGAATACCGAGATTTGTGAGCTTCATACAAGACAGGCTCTCGCAAACCCCTGAATAAAGGAACCCAAACACGTCCTGCGAAGTAATGTAGGCCATCGGACTCAAGCCCAAGGTGCTTATCAGCACTATGCATGGTTTCAGCCTTAAGGTTTTCCTCCTTCAAGGATTCTTGCTGCACAGAACAAATTCGGTCAGGCAAGGAAGAATGGATGGTGAGCTGCAAAGCTCGAACACGATGAGGTCTAGCGGATTCCTTCGTACGTAAAGCGTCTGCCACAACATTCGCCTTTCCAGGATGGTATTTAATAGCACAGTCATAATCGTTAAGAAGTTCGACCCAGCGACGCTGTAACGCCCCAAATTCCGAAAACTATGTTTAACAATATTAATCCATTGGAACATGGGTTAGGCTTATTTTACATAAACATACATAAGCTAAGCACTAAGGCTTGTCTAGAACAAATGGTGGTCAATTAGACAACTTAAAAACTTATGGATTAGAAGTGCCATATCAACAAAATGGGGTGTAATATTATCAAAAAAAAAAAACAAAAGAGGTGTGGATGATCATACTTTTTAGTCGACAAAAACACCACAAACACACACACAAAACACACACTCACCCTACAAACATTGAAATCTCCAAATTCAAGAGGGAAATCAAGATGAAATTGCTGCATGATTGCCTAAAACGAATCTCCATCAAAATCTGAACAAGAGGTATATTAAATCTTTTGATTTGGTGATGATCTCCAAAAATGGGGTTCTTGATGTTTACCTTAATTTGTGAGAAAATCTTCAATTTATGAAGTATACTAGCTTGTATGAATATGGGGAGATCAACTTCCTAACCACAAGCTTCAATTGTTGATATTGGGGGTGAAATCACACCATCTATAATGGTATGGGAGGGGTTCGACCCCATGGTGAAAACCCCCAAGGCTTTCTTTAAAAATATGTCCTAAATTGCTTGATTATTGGCCTATATAGCGAAATTATCACAATAACTTGATGTTTGGTTGTGATGCTTGAAATAGGGTGATATGAGAACTAGGAATTAACTTATGAAATTACTAGTCAAAATGTGCCCGCCAACTGTTTGTTAAAACGCTTGAATGAAATACGGATTGATAAGTTGTTGGGCGAAGACCACATCCAATAATATGAACACTTGTATGAGTTATGTATACCGTTGAACTCTGATGATAGGTTCTAACAGTAGTTTGATTGCTCGGATAGGCGAATCAAGTGGAGTCAAGGACATTAAAAGCAAGCTGGATACTCGCCAAAAGGGGGAGTCTTGCGGTACGTTATCCGCATGAATCACTTTACATAATTCTCTATGTTGTTGATGATGTATTGATGACAAGGTATTAATGGTAACGAATTAAGTGGATGATCTTGTATTGAGGATAGGCTTAAGGTTAGTCTTAAGGATTTTTGAGAAATTGATGTAGTTATTCATGATGGGAATGATTATTGTTGTAGTCTAGAAACCATCAAGGTATATACAAGGTCCGAGAAACGATATGTTAACGAATGGCTAAGGTAATCTAGACGAAATGGGACTAAAGTCAGGTGGACACCATCTTGGCCTTTAAATGGGTCAAATAAACAATTCAGGTATATCTTATGTTTGACATGTAAGATCGAGACATAGACAATCCCCGATGCGGATTATAGAGCCCAAGGCATCCCTAAACATTCATGAACTAAGGCAAAAACAATCCGAAAAGGGTTGTAGGGGCCGAGGTAGTGAATTTGCAGCCTTAACCAAATGTTAGGCTGGAAAAAAAAGAAAACATCATCAGGGGGCTGTGGGCGGCCGCTCACCCCAGGGGAGCGGCCGAGCACAACTTCTGTAAACATTGTGAGCGTCCCGCGCGGTGGGGAGCGGCCGCTCATAGAACCCAGCTTGGGTTTTTTGACCGTTTTTCTGATTTTAACGCTTTTTAATGCTAACTAACCCTATTCGATGTATGTGTGACAGGTTGGGGATATGATGGACGTCCAGATGGAAGATCAAGCAATCAAAACAAACCGAACGCGTTCTATGGATCTTCTTTTGTAGGAACTAGCCATAACATAGCTTAGTTGAACGAAATCACTTTGTTTCCGTTGTGTCTAACTAATATTAACTACTTGGTTGTTTTGTAAAACTTAACCCCATCCGGTTTTTGGGTATGAATTATGTTTTGTACTTATTTGATAATTGGTAACTAGTGTTCAAATCATGTTTACACCCACTTAAATCCGCTAATTGTAACAACTTAGGGGTAGGGTCTTACAGACGCTGTCGCATGTTTAACTCCTTCTGATCAAAGATGTGCTGAACACTCTTGTGATCGGTATAAATGGTGCACTTGGTACCGTACAAGTAATGTCTCCAGATCTTTAAGGCAAAAACAACCGCACCCAATTCCAAATCATGGGTGGTATAGTTCTTCTCGTGAACCTTAAGCTGACGAGAAGCGTAAGCGATAACCTTCTCGTGTTGCATCAACACACAACCAAGACCATGGATAGAAGCATCATAATAAACAACAAAATCATCCGTACCCTCAGGCAAGGATAAGATAGGTGCAAAACAGAGTTTAAGTTTCAGCATCTGAAATGCTGATTCTTGCGGGTCACCCCAGTCAAACATTCGGTCTTTCTGGGTGAGAGAGGTGAGGGGTTGAGCAATCTTCGAAAATCCCTCGATGAAACGACGATAGTAACCTGCGAGACCTAGGAATTGCCGCACCTCAAAAGGCGTCTTCGGTGCTTCCCAGTCTTTGATGGCTTCTATCTTAGCTAGATTGACATGAATTCCTTTTTCATTAATCACATGACCAAGGAATTGAACTTCATGTAACCAAAAGTCACACTTCGAGTACTTAGCATACAGCAGCTCTCACTTTAAGAGTTCCAAGACTAGTCGCTGGTGTTCCTCATGGTCCACCTTGCTCTTGGAATAGACCAGAATATCATCAATAAACATGATGATGAATTTATCAAGATAAGGCTTACAAACACGGTTCATCAAATCCATGAAAACTGCTAGTGCGAAGGTGAGACCAAAAGGCATGACCAACAACTCAAAATGGCCATAACGGGTACGAAAGGCAGTCTTCGGAATATCGGCTTCCTGCACACGCAACTGATGGTATCCGGATCTCAAATCAATCATCGAGTAAAAGCTAGAACCCTGGAGCTGGTCAAAAAGATCATCGATACGAGGGAGAGGATAACGATTCTTGATAGTCACCATGTTCAGCTCACGGTAGTCAATACACATGCGAAGAATTCCGTCCTCCTTCGTCACAAACAAGATAGGGGCTCCCCACGGGGAAGAACTAGGTCAGATGAAACCCTTTTCCAAGAGTTCCTGCAACTGGGTAGCCAATTCCTGCATCTCGGGAGGTGCAAGACGATAAGGGGCTCGAGCGATAGGGGCTGCACCAGATGCAAGATCAATACCAAACTCGACATGACGATGAGGAGGAAGACCATGCAAGTCTTCAGGAAAATCACATACCACAGGAATATCTTCAATCTTTTTCTCATCATCGGATGACACAGAAACAAGAGCCAGAATAGCATAATAACCCTTCCGAAGATACTTATGGGCTTTCAAACAGGAAATGATACTCAAAGGAGCACTACTTTTCTCACCAAGCACCGAAAGAATTTCTCCATCAGGGAGAGGAATCCGAATAATCTTATAAAAAAACGATCTTCGCACGATATAACGACAACCAATACATGTCGAGAACAACATCAAAACTACCCAAGGATATCGGCATAAGATCAATGGGAAAGGACAAACCAGAAAGCTCTAAGCGACATTCCCAAAGAACATGTGTCGCCTTGATCTTCTTACCGTCAGCCAATTCTATCAAGTACTTAGCCTCTAAAGTTGTAATTACTATATCTAGCAACTGACTAAACTCAATGGATATAAAACTCTTATCGGCACAAGAATCAAACAAAATAGAAACATAGCAATCATTAAGAAGGAACGTACCGGTATCACGTGTATTCTTGTCACCGCCTCCGTTGTTCCCATTATCATTTCCATTCTTGCCACCATCACCCTGCTTCAACTTAGGACAATCACGCTTGAAATGACCAGCCTGACCACAGTTATAACACCCCTGATTAGGCTGAGGAGCTGCAGGAGGAACCAATTTATCACCCAAACGAACCCGACAATTCTGAATCTCATGACCGAACTTCCCACACCGTTGACACTGGACCTTGCGGCACTACCCGTTATGATGATAATTACACTTGTTGCACTTGGGGTAACTTCCATGATAAGGACCAGATTTCTACCCAGACTGGGCTCCAGACAAAGGGGTAGAGGACTCAAACTTCTTCTGCTGCTGTTGTAGCTGAGACGGAGCTGAATTCTTCCCAGAGTTATCCCACTTTTTATTGCTGCCTTCAGGGGGTTTCACAACAGTTCCCCTAGGAGGTAAGGCACCTTCATCCACCTTCTGATATGACAACTTGTGGGCCAACTGAATAGTACCTTGGAGAGTAGCACAATCATTAGTAGTAACCAACCCACGAATTTCAGGTACAAGCCCAGCAATGAAAAACTCAATCCTCTTGTAGTCTGGAGTATCATCATCAAAACATATAAGAGCCAATTCATGATATCTGACAGTATACTCCTCAATCTCTGATTCAACCATCGTATAATTCCACAGTTCATGTTCCAACCTCTTAATCTCATCCCGGGGACAATACTCATTCTTCAGCCGAAACACAAACTCATCCCAAGGCATGACATTGGCCTCAGCCAACCCAACAGTCTCTACAACAGAGTTCCACCATGTCAAAGCACGATTCTCGAAGGTTCCAGAAGCAAACTTCACGTGGTCCACAACAGGACAGTTACACATAGCAAAAGCAGACACAATCTTCTCCAACCACCTAAGTAAACCCACTGCTCCCTTATTCCCACTGAAGTTATGAGGCTTGCAGTCCATGAACATCTTGTAAGTGCAGGTAGGAGGAGGTGGGTTAACAGCATTACCTGTACCAACACACCTGATAAAAAACGAAAACGCCACACAAAATAAAGACAAGAGTAGCAATAATCAAATTACCACCAAAGCCTTGCCAGCCTGAAAAGCAGCAAGGGCAACAGACACATGTTGCTGGATCAGATTGTTCAACTCTTCCTGGGTCATAGTGATGTTACCACTGCGACGACCCCCAGTACGACCACCACTGCCGCCACGGCGTCCGCCAGTACGACCACCACCACGATTAGCTGACATCTTTTGGAATCCAAAAGAATAAGATATTCAGAACCGTCACTAGTATCAACAACTAGCAACAATAATAAGGAATCATCCTGATCCGACTAATCCGTATTAACCACGAATCATCAAGTCAGGATATTAAACTTATAAAGACCCCCAAATGAATAATCATCCAGAGGTGTACTAAACCAAGTACAAGTGTAAGATAGTGTGTGTAAGCGAGTGTGTTCATTGGATCATGAAGGAAAGATGTCTGAATACTGGACATATCTCGAAGGTATGCCGAAGCCACTCTAATGTACAGCCGTGCAAGGATCAACAAGATAACGTCTTCATCTCCCAATCCCGAAGAAGAAGATAAGATAGAAGATAGAAACAGATAAAAGATATATAAACCAAAGATAGAATAGATGATGTAACACACAAGTGTGATGATGTAAACAACCCGACAAAGTTAGTAAGTTTGTTTTTCCCACTTGTAACGACTCATAAATGTGTGACCGTCTAGTGTGTGAGACTCGGCTATAGACCAGACTCTACATGTAATTCTAGTTCACCATAACCATTGGCTCTGATACCAACCTGTCACACCCTCAAATTCCACTTGCGGGGTTTTACCGCGAGGCGCGTGACATACCAGGATCCAAGTCAACGGTCACAATAAACGACAACTATATGATATGAAAATAACGTAAATAAACCAACCACATAGTTAAAAGTTTATACAAACCAAGACAGACAGTGGAAGCAAAATGTTTACGAAAACATAAGTTTCAAAAGTAAATAGTTAAACCAACAAGGTTTACATTATGCATGCAAAAACCAGACGCAGTGTGACTCCAGTGCGCCTAAGACTCCCTGCTACCTTAGCGACCCGGAGAAAACATGCAATGTTAGTCAACACATAAAGTGTCGATGAGTCATAGAGATAAGTTTGTAAAATTTTGTAACGTTTGTAAACCAGACCAAACAATCCTTACATCTATATCTGATGCTAGCTATACATCGTACATGATACTATAGTGTCGTGAACCACTGCTAAACGTTAGAATGCCTCTATACCTGTCACCGGTTCATCACTCGGTGCTGTAAAGTTTGGTAGGACAAATATGTATGCACCCGCCACCGACCTCCAGTCGGCCCGAGTGGGGCTTTCCAGGCCTAATAGATCTATTCACACTTTCCCCGCTATGTATCCTCATATTAATGGTTCACTAGAGTTTGCGAGGTCGTTACCAATGAATAAAAGTCTATAAGTATCCATGTGATATAATGTAACATGCTGGTCTATAAGTATGTAAGTTCGTACCGTATGTATCTCCCCCAAAAGTATTAAAATGGTAAAGAATGGGGCTGTAACACTCACCTTAGGTTGCGTCTTCTAAATAAAAGAATATCTGACATGCCTTGATAGTCCCAAATACCGAAGATCTATCATAAAAGTTTGTATAAGTGTTTTGACTAATAACCCTAAGGTTATCTAGACCCCGATTGTCTAGATTGCGACTAAGTATGTTTGAAAATGTGTTTGACTGTTGACCCGACACACCAGACTCACCCGAAATCCCGTTGGTGACCCATCACATAAACTAATCAATACATATAGATTACAAATATGGTTCAAGCATAAAACAGTTAGTTTGCATCAAAAATCGCACATATGATGAAGTAAGGTCGAATCAGTAGGTCTGGAAGTTCATTCGACCCATTTGGGTCTTCATTTGACCCATATGATGTTCATTCGACCTATACACAAGTTCATTCAACTTAACACATGTTCATTCGGCCCTAACACATGTTAATTCAACACTAACACGTGTTAATTCGACCTAAATCATGTTCGTTCGACCAAATTGAAGTTCATTCGAGCTGTTGGGAAGTTGGTTCGACCCCACGAAGGGTCGAATGAGTTTCCAGGTTCGACCCATTTGCTGCAAATCAAATAAAACGCACCAAATCGCATCTAAACAGTCCGAAAACATCACGAAACACCATGAATCACAGCAGTCAAGCATCATTAACCTATCCCCACAAACCCTACTAATTTTACTCTAAAATCAGTCCGTTTTATACCTTACCCAAAATGGCAGATTATGGAAATGTTACATCAATGCATGTAAACTTTACCCAGAATGGAAACTTGTCGAAATCACTTAACAATCAGCTCAATATGCTCAGATTATTGTGTATATGAAAAGCCCTAATCATTTCATTAACATTAACATCATTAATCAAACCCTAGATCTAACAAAAATCCCCAAAATTGGCAAAACATCATCATCCAACAACTTGTAACCTAAGATAATCATAAACAATCATCTATAGCAGCCCTAGATCATTGTTATAACATCTATACAACATTCAATCATCAAACAACACATCACATAACACATCACTAAACACCATTAACACATGTTATTTTGTATAAAAACTCATTATAAACGATGAGGTTTTGTTTAGAAAGATGTTAGAAAGTTTTTATCGATAAAACCATCAAAGAACAGATCGGGACCTTTGGGATTAATAAAAACGAATAAAAATTCTTAAAACAGATTTTAGATCAAGAACACAACTTAGATCTTCTCTTGTTTTTGATATAGAAAATGTTGTAGGTTAGATTCTGAAAAAGAAGGTCAAACACTCCTTCCCAGGTGTTTAAGGTCGAGAGAAAACATGCAATGTTAGTCAACACATAATGTGCCGGTGAGTCACAGAGATAAGTTTGTAACGTTTGTAAACCGGACCATACAATCCTTACATCTATACTTGATGCTAGCTAGACATCGTACATGATACTATAGTGTCGTGAACCAGTGAACCACTACTGAATGTTAGAATGCCTCAATACCCGTCACCGGTTCATGACCCGGTGCCATTAAGTTTGGTAGGACAAATATGCACCCACCACCGACCACCAGTCGGCCCGAGTGGGACTTGCCATGCCCAATAGATCTATTCACACTTTTCCCGCTATGTATCCACATATTAATGGTTCACTAAATTTTGAGAGGTCTTTACGATGAATAAAAGTCACTAAGTATCCATGTGATATAATGTAATATGCTGGTCTAAAAATATGTAAGTTCGTACCGCATGTTTCTCCCCCAAAAGTATGAAAACAGTAAAGAATGGGGCTGTGACACTCACCTTAGGTTGCGTGTTCTCAATAAAAGAATAACTGACACGCCTTGATAGTCCCAAATACCGGAGATCTATCATAAAAGTTTGTATCAGTGTTCTGACTAAAAACCCTAAGGTTATCTAGTCCCCGATTGTCCAGATTGCGACTAGGTATGTTTGAAAAAGTGTTTGACTGTTGACCCAACACACCAGACTAATCCGACATCCCATTGGTGACCCATTACATAAACTAATCAAGTACATATATATTACACATAAGGTTCAAGCATGAAACACAAAGTTTGCATCGAAAATCGCACATATGATGAAGTAAGGTCGAATCAGTATGTCTGGGAAGTTCATTCAACCCACATGATGTTCATTCGACCTATACACAAGTTCATTCAACTTAACACATGTTCATTCGACCCTAACACATGTTAATTCAACCCTAACATGTGTTAATTTGACCTAAATCATATTCGTTCGACCAAATTGATGTTCATTCGACCTGTTGGGAAGTTGGTTCAAACCCCTGGAAGTTCATTCGACCCCACAAAGGGTCGAATGAGTTTCTAGTTCGACCCATTTGCTGCAAATTCCATAAAACGCACCAAATCGCATCTAAACAGTCCGAAAACATCACGAAACACCATGAATCACAGCAGTCAAGCATCATTAACCTATCCCCACAAAACCCTACTAATTTTACTCTAATATCAGTCCGTTTTATACCTTACCCAAAATTGCAAATTATGGAAATGTCACATCAATGCATGTAAACTTTATCCAGAATGGAAACTTGTCTAAATCATTTAACAATCAGCTCAATATGCTCAGATTATTGTGTGTGTGAAAACCCCTAATCATTTCAATAACATTAACATCATGAATCAAACCCTAGATCTAACAAAAATCCCCAAAATTGGCAAAACATCATCATCCAACAACTTGTAACCTAAGATAATCATAAAAAATCATCTATAGCAGCCCTAGATCATTGTTATAACATCTATACAACATTCAATCATCAAACAACACAAAACACATCACTAAACACCATTAACACATGTTATGTTGTATAAAAACTCATTATAAACGATGAGGTTTTGTTTAGAAAGATGTTAGAAAGTTTTTATCCATAAAACCATCTAAGAACAGATCTGGGCCTTTGGGGTTTAATAAATACGAATAAAAATTCTTAAAACGGATTTTAGATCAAGAACACACCTTAGATCTTCTCTTGTTTTTGATATAGAAGATGTTGCAGGTTAGATTCTGAAAATCAAGGTCAAACACTACTTCCCAGGTGTTTAAGGTCGAGAGAGAGCACTTAGAGGCGTTTAGGGTTTGTGAAATGATGAAAAATTGCAAAGTATGGTATTTATAGTACATATTCGTTTGACCCATGCAGGGGTCGAATGTATTTGAAAATGTGGTTGAATGAGAACCATGAAGTTGGTTCGAACCCTATGAGGTCGAACCAATTTCCTAGTTTCTCAGTTTCTATGGTTTTGTCGTTTAAACGTGTTTTAACACATCCTAACGCATGAATATGCTACCCTAACATATGTTAAGCATATATAATCATGTATAATCAAATGAACACCGTTAAAACACATATTTGCATATTATATAACATATATGTATCAATCTATGTATATCACTTAATTCAATTCATGTAATTCACCAACAACGGGATTCAAGACTCGTGTGTACATAAAATAACCCCAATGATCCTCCGAATCATGGAACCCTGGAAAATACGTAATGTATCCCGACTCAACTGACCCAGTTAAGTACGTTAATAAATGTTTTTCGCTAAGGTAGACTTATATGTTTGTAAAATGTTAAGTTGAATATGCCGGGTGTCACAAAAATTCACCCTTGTGAATTTTCACGACAATCTTTAATGAAATATATCGATATGTAACATACTTGTGTTTTTCATCTCAATACACTCACCACTTTCTTTCATGATTCTCTCATGATGTGGTTAGACATTTGATGTTTCATCTCCAACTTTTAGTCAATGCAACAGCACTTAAGTTGTTTATGTCCAATTCTTTCCGTATACTATCTGTTTATAACAATGTTCTTTAAACATTGTATATTTGACGTTGTAGTTATTTATTAAAAATATAACATTTCATACGTCACAAATCTTATTAATTTATTTCTTTGCAAAAAGAAATTGCATGTGTTATCCGAAGATATTGAACACAAAACAATAAATAATATACATTCGAAACTAAATCATAAAGTGCAAAACACTTTTAAAAGTTTAAACGGATAAGTAGACATATCTGCACATCAAATCTCACAGTGTTATCATCTTCAACACTTTTGTCATCTGATCAAAGTCATCATAACAATATTGTCTTGCAACATGTCTTGACAACTCTATGCACTTATAAGTACAAGTTCCTCATTTGATCGTGAATTCTAAAGTTGGATAGTCAAAAATCTATTCAAAACAACACCAATTTATTAAAAGGACTACAATTAAGTAGTAAAGGTTTAACAATTGATCTTGTTCACAACAACACCAAGTTGTTTTCCGCCATATAGTGACAACGAGAACACTAATTTGGTTCAACATATGCTACATATAGTAAAAGTATCGAACCGTTTGAATTATCAAAACTATGCAAAACTTGTTTTAAAATCATTCTAAAACATTTCCTTAGTTTTGCAATATATTATATTTATAATATCAATACGGTTTTATGAAACTGTAAATCAAAACCCAAACTATCAAACTATTTTATATGGTTTTAGTTTAATACACATGTACTATAACGGTTTCTAACACACATGTTGAAAAAAAAATCATAATAAACGCGCCCATTATAACATTGGACATTTACATAAAACGTTTTCCAATGATATAGTCCACCAAATAATTCATTTCTAATGAATATACTAGAAAATAAAATGTTTACATAAAACACATTTTTTTCATTGTGGTTTACAGAATAAACCATTTCTAACAAACATGTTAGAACTTAAATGATCATAACACGCACGTTAGAGTCATTTTTTTACATAAAATATTTCCAAATATTCCATTTTATAAAATAAATCGTATCTTAAACTGGTATCAGTGATAAAAGTTTTCTAACACACATGTGAAAAAACTAAAACGAGTTCTAATGCGCTCATTTAAAAGTATTAAAACTTCAATATGAAATATTTTAAACACACGTGGTTCATACTATTAAATCATTTCTAACACACATGTTAGACAAAAGAAAACTAATACTATCATTTTTTAAAAATCGATGGTTTTATGAACCGTTTCTAACACGCATGTTAAAAGACAAATGATTACAAAAATCACTGTTAAACCGATTTTAACACACTCGATAGCAATAAACGGTTACAAAAATCGTTATAAAGCCTATCAGTAAATTGGTTCTAACATGCTCGTTAGAAACACACGATTACACAATCGTTATATACTTAACAATTTATATACAATAATCAAATTCTAACACCATCATTAGAAATAAATGATTACAAAAATCATTATAATGCTTATTGATTTTATAAAAAAGACCATTTCCAACATGCTTGTTAGACATTATCGATTACAAAAATTGTTATAACACTTAACGTTTTATATAAATAAATCGTTTCTAACTCTCTCGTTAGAAATAAATGATTACAAAAATCATTATAAGGCTTTTTAGTTTATTAAAATAAACTATTTCCAACACCCATTATAAGAAATGAGACGTTTGGACAAACGTTTTAAACCAATGTATTTTATCTAATATAACCATTTCTAACACACATGTTAAAAAATAAAACGTTTACAAAAAACGTATTGTTTATAAAATAAACCAAGTCCTACGCGAACATTGTGGAATTCAACGTTTACAAAAAAAAATGTATGGTTTACACTAACAAAATCAATCTAACACACATGCTAGAAAAAATCACGATTAAGATCGTTTAATACTAAATGGGTGAATAAAAAACCAATTGTTTTGTATCACGGTGTAAGATTTAACCTTATACCATAATTTCTATAAATCCAAATCCAACAAGTTGTACTACATACATATTTCCCAAAAAAAAATATTCACAAGATTATACAAAAATCTCTAAAATATTTTTTTTTTATTTTAAACCATTTTGTGAACTCAAAATCCTCATAAATAAGGTTCTAAGATTGTAGCAACAATCTCACGAAATCTGTTTTAAGATTGTAGGACATGGGTCACAATTTTATTAAAATAATATTAATAAAATAATAAAGATACTCTCTTTATACAATTTTGGGAAATCATAGTACACACACCGTATATAAATCCAAACAAAAATAATATGAAAGCCACATAAAATGATTCAAACCGAAGTTTTCTTCAAGAACTTCAACCGCGTCTTCTTATGTGATTTCTGCTTCGTCTTTAATGAGGACTTGAACCGCGTCCTTTTGTATGATCCTTCTTGGCTGCAAGAATTAACAAAAAATAATGTTGACGGTTGTGGCTGAGGCACGTGTTTAACACGTTTCCCTTAAAACAGATTTCGCGCCTCTACTAAAGACAACACGTCTGTCTCCCAGGGTACAACAGCCGAAATAGTCTGTATTGCCGGAGAAGGCTACGCGGCCGAGGCTACATCAGGTAAATTTTAGTGTTAAAACTTGTAGAATCTAGTAGAGAGTACTCCTCTCTATAGTATTCAACATATGAGACGTATCTTATCGAAGAACTCTTCTATATTCATGTATATTCTTTTCTCTAGTATCAAACAAGGCACAACAAGAGTTGAGTATGGTAAAAGGTTTCTCTTTATTAGTCACTTAATTAGAGATTTAAGACTCTAATAAAAACTCATCAAATGGCATTAAGAACTCTACTCAAGAGTTTCACCATACGAAGAGTTTAATATTAATGATTTTAATAAATCAATTCCCATTCACTACTTTATAATTTTCCAACACTTGTTTACACTTGTTTAAGTATTAATTTACTCTCCATCTTGCTCTCCACCGATTTTACATTTGTTAATTGGTTCAAACATCTAGATTTTGGTTTCATTTTTTGTTCCATATTTACAGATCTGTCCGTTTGTTATACATCTTCTTTGATCTGTTTGATTTAATTTCAATCTTTATAGGTTTGGTTTGAATTTTGTTCTAGCATTATAGATCTATTCGATTTCTATATTGTTGTTCATAACTCACATAAATTAATATAATATCATGGCTTGCTTCCGATTTGTTCAAGTCTTCATGGGTGTACATAGATTTGTTAAAAGCTTCTCGGGTTTGCTTCTGACATGTTTCCATCTTAGAGTTAGTTATATATTTGTAACATTATATATGTATTATTAGAAAGTGAGGTGAACAGTGTCATCCCCCTTATTAGTTGAGAGGGGCGGTGACCTATATTTTTTTTTACAACTGTTGCTACAACAAATATAGATCTAGAGAAGGTCTGAACGTTCCAAGGTCGTCAAGCTTCTGATCTCGTCTGCCGCTTAAAGGGTTGGAACAGCAGCATGAAAGAACTCGTCAGAAGGGGTAAAATGGTTAAAGGGTTTCAGTTAACTAAACGCAGGTCGTGGTGTCCCTCTACGTTGTAAACGTAGATGGGAGGTTCAAGAGTTTTGATATTTTAGTTGTTATGATTCTGATTTGGGATCAACCCAAAGTCAGAATGTTGTTATTATTGGTTAACTTAAGAAAAGATAAAAAATAAGAGTATGATGTTGAAGAAAGGAACTCTTGATCCCAAGTTACAACTAAGGACCATCCACGTAAGCTGATGAAGGCTGACACCTACGAGTAACATAGCGTGATTTCACATGTAGTGGCTATTGGAGCCAGCTTGGTTGTGGAATCAACATGGTTGTGGATTGCTAAGAATGTATAGCAGCAGCTTGCGTGCTTGAAGGCTTCGAGGCTTCGGCCTTCTGCTGCTAAAAGTATTATTAGAGAGTTAACTCTAGAGAGAGTATAGAGAGAGAGGAAAAAGAGTGAGAGAGGTCTGATATGGTGACCAACCTGAGTTGTATCACATGGTTTGCCCTTCTATTTATAGAGTGGGATGGGTTAAAACCCTAATGGGCTTCCTTGTTGGGCTTGGGCTTGACCCAATATGATATTCTATGATTTTGGCTTCTTAGGCTATTGGGCTTGGCCCTATTGAGTACCCTACACCATCAGCCCCCCAGTCTAGTTTAATGTATATATGCATGTACATTATACTAGACTCAAACTATTCATTATCTTTGTGGTTTTGGTAAGTGTTCATTTGTAGATACCTTCGTGTAAGTAGGATAAATATCAACAAACAAACTTTAGCATAATGAGTTTTGGAATGTGTTAGGGTTTAAACTGATAAAATTTGAAACTTGTTTAAGTTGATGATCTTGAAAGCTTATTAGGGGGTTTGAGCTGATGAGCTTGAAAGCTTATTGGCATTTAAGCTGACAAGCCCTTAGTTTGGTGGAAGCAGCTAATGAGCTTGAAAGCTTATAAGGATTTAAGCTGATAAGCTTTGCAGCTTGCTAAGCCCTTATTTGGATGGAAGCTATGGAGCTGGATATTTCTCCATTACTTGCTTCTTTCCTTGTTAACTTGTATATCGGCTATTGACCTTTTAGGTTTTCGCCTTCTGAGCTTAATTTTCTACGCTTGTTTGTTGCATTGGCAAAGTTATCTCGAGTTGTGTGATTAAAACCATCTATATCCCACATGTATGCTCCTTTGGACGATATTCCCATAATTTTGTAAAATATTTTTGGAAATATCTTTATTTTTGGCATAAGCCTTTAGAAGATGGTTCATTTATCAAATGACTATGGCAATTTAAATGCTTGTAAGCATCAACAATGTAGCTAAGTATCACTAAATGATTGTAGCTAGGTGCACTTACAGAGGTTTTTAGCAAGTCACGTTTTTGAACAAATGTCGGGAAGTTAATCCGATATATAGTGGATTATTATATTGACTGAATGGTCGATTTCTAAGCAAGATAGCAAATGAGCTTCATATGACAGAAGGAAAGTTGCATGTGTACGAAGGAAGGCTTCTTGAGGTGAAGCACATTGCTGTGAAGGTTGACTTGATATGACCTGACTTGATAAAAAGCTTGTACGCGTTCTAAGCTTTGAAGGCTTTAAGCAAAGTTATTGTTTTTGTTTACTAAAGCATATAGATTTCATCCTTTAAGCAAAGTGGCTTGGCTTCACAGCTGAAAAGCTCGTGGATTTCATCCTTTAAGCTTATGGATGAAATCCATCGCTAGCCTAATTCCTTGTGCTATCAAAGTTTTGTGATCAATTCTTTCTTATGATACAAGCGATGGAATCGAGTAGGCAGAAGCAAACAAGGTTAGATAGCGAATTTCTTTGTTTACGAACATTCGCTTTTGATTCTTATTCAGGAGCCTTGTTCATAAGACGTTGAGTGTATGACCTTGCTACCGAGCTTCTTTTGTTTGAAGATTGGTATGAGCTTCCTTCGTTCAAAGCTTGATATATAGAGTATGTCTATAAGTTTCGTTTGTATGAAGTTGAGCTTCTTTTATTGACATGACTAAGTGTCCTTATCTATTAATTTGTTTCTTTTTGCATTAATTGCACAATATTTATTTGTCATAATGGAGGATGTTCGACACGAGAACATTTAGCACCATTTTGGTAAAGGATCATTCGTCGTGTTGTTTGGGGAACCTTGTAGGGTTCCATTTGGTGTAGCCTTGTATGACTAGAACATTAACATGTGGTTATGGTATTATGAACCTTTCAAGCCGTTTAGGCTTGACATGTTATGAATGATGGTCGATCATGGCCTTTTATGTTAACTTTCATGTATGTTGTTTTATGTATGGCCTAGTGAGATTGTTTCACTTTTGAATTGTACCTTAGTGTGTCTTTGTGATTGTGTATGTTCGCATGTTTACATGCTTGGATGCTTGCATGTTTGGATGCTTGCATGTTTGCATGTTTGGATGCTTGCATGTTTGGATGCTTGCATGTTTGCATGTTTGCATGTTTTGTCTTTGTATTTGTTGGGGAATGTTTTACCGGTAGCACCTTAAAAGGTTAAGTGCTGCAGTCACTTATCCTTAAGGTAGTCTAGGCAAACAAGTCGCCACCTATCCTATCTACACTACTTAGTGCTTTTGCATTTCGTAAGTTTGTTTAGAAAACTTAAGGAAAAATTGGTGTAGGCTGTTCAAACCCGTCTATGAGACATGTAAAGGAAAAGCTTTGTAGGTCTCATGGAGTTGGATTGATCTAGGAACTCACCCCTTATATAGGTCCATTCAACCCTTGAACCTATTGAGCGATGTGGCCTGGGAGCTCATCCCCTCACATGGCCCTTGCCATGGAGTTTCTTGCTAGGTTCTCAACCTGATTATAGGATAGAAAGACAAATCTTGATAGAGAATATTATGATTCATTTACTTCATGATAATTGAATGTTTACAAAGAAGTGGTATAAATCTCTTGGCCATTTGTGGTTACATAGAACCTTTTTAGGTGATTTCATCCCAATGTTTTGGGACTTTCTTTCCTTCTTGGTCGATTAAGCTTGTAGGAACCACCATTGTGAGCTTCGAGCACAACGTGTCGTCCTTCATATTTTGGGCCAAGCTTTCCAAGGTTTTGTTTTTGTAACATGTAAGTTGTCTTTTAGGAAGACTCTTATGTGTTGTAGCAAAGTGCTTTGGCAAGGTGTTGGTGTTTTAACAAATCTACTTTGGTTGCTAAGTAGCTTGCTTTGTTATCTTGCCAACAGCTTCAACGCCTTAGCATTGCGGTTTGATTTGTCCTTAATCTTCTTTTATGTATAGCATGATGCTTCAATGCTTCTACGTTTCTGGTTTTATGCTTCTATGGGGCTTGATCCTTTTTACTACGGCTATTTTGTATCCTTAGGTGTATTCAATAAATTAGTGATTGCGATTCTTGTTGTTACCAAGTTAGATCGATGATTACTAATTTGTTCTTATGTATCCCCATCTTGTTTTGCATTTTTCACGATTCCGTGAGTTGCTTAATTGTTGACATGCTTCTCAGGTTGGTTTTGGGTTAGCTTATCTTGACTTTGTGGTCTTTGTAGTTGCTAAATCTCCAAAGATGATTGAATGCTTAGAAGCTTCAGAATTCGTATTCATGTTTAGCTTAGGTAGCATTCTTTCGATAGAGATTTTTTAGGCAGGCGTTTGCGCTCAGTGTGAGTGAGAAGCATTGATGTTAACAAGAGCTTCGGCGATTGAGCAAGTTGCTTTGGATAATCTTTGTTGTTGTATGTTCTGTTCATGCTTGAGCCTTAGTAGAAGACAAGTATTATCATAGGCGGTTCACCTAGTTGGGAGCTCTTAGAATAGAACTTGTTTGTTACAAGGACATTTTCGCTTATTGCTAGTTTGATAGCTTCTTCCTTTATTTAAGTTCTTCTTTTGCTTTTTTAAATTGCAAGAAGTAGTGTTCAAACTAGAGGCGTCATGACATGTATAGCTTCTTTGTCCTCCTATGCTTATTGTATAGCTTTTAAGCTTGTAAGCTTCAGTTGTTGTATCTGAAACTTCCAAAATTCTAAATTTCAGGTGTTGTATTTGAAGCTTATAAGCTTTTAAGCTTGTCGTAGTTGAAGCGTTTAAGCTTTTGAGCTTCTTTTAATGTTTTTTGAAGCTTTTTAATGACATGTTCGAAGGATTTTATGTAAGAATCATGTCAAGTCTGCCAATGTTATCATGAACATGTGATGTATTTTGACTTTTATCATCCTTGAGGTATTAAACTTGCGTTGGTAACAAGTTTGACTTGTTGTCGAGCTTTCGTAGTTAAAAGAGGTGATACGTTGTGAAGCTTATAATCTTCCTGGCTTCCGGGTTGATAACCTTGAAGTCCATAACCTTCTAAGCATTGGAGGCTATGGCTTATGAAGTCTTGTGAGGCTTAAACCTTCTAAGCATTGGAGGTCATGGCTTATGGAGACCTGTGAGGTTTAAACCTTCTAAGCTTCCGAGGTTACAGTTTGTGAGGACCTACAAAGCTTAAAACCTCTTGTGTTTACAGGGTTAGAGTTTGTGAGGACCTTTGAGGTTTATAACCTATTGGATGAACGATTCTAACTTTCCTAATTAAAGAAAGTGGTTACATTTGTAGCTAAAGTGGTGTTAAGGGAGGGATGTATGGGAGGTGTTGATTTGTATACGTAACAATCTTTTCTTTCATTCCTTTGAAGTGACCTTGTTGGCATGGGGAGGCTTTTCCTTCCTTGAGTTGTTTATTTTTTCAAGGGAAGAAAAGCATATGCTTTAGGTGGCATGCGTGTACCATTGAGACAATAGATTGTTTGAACACAAGGTTAGTCTTGATAAGAGGTTCGCCTTTCCTTGAGTAATGTTGACTCAATATAGTAAGCCTTAAGCTTCTGAACTTCCGCGAAAGAAAGTAGCTAGGCTGTTGTTTTGAGTTATCGTGTTTCTTATGGTAAGATGCTTGAAGGCATCTCAGCATTTGAGTAAATAAGTTGACATGTGTAACTGTTTTGCTTCTCGACTTCTTTTAAATGTGGGTTTGTCCACATGAGCCACCAGCCCCCTAGTCAGAAGTAGTAATGACATGATGATGAGTGATTTTGACTGATATCAAAGTGTTGTTGTACATCTTACCTCTTTATTCCTTTTTCGAAGATTTGTTGCTATATAGGTTGCTGTTAGGGGAAGCCTTTTGCCCTTTAACCTTTTAACCACTGGAGTCATTATGAGATGACTTCGGTTATTGTTGTTTTCAACAATTTGAGTTTTTTTACCCAGATACGTTGTGCCCTTTTATCCTTTAACCTATGAGTTGATATGCTTATTTGCTTCGGGGTTACTTGCTTTATTTAAGCATGCCAGCTTACTCATATCAGCCCTTGGTAAAAGTGTTTATGACTAGAGGCACGTTTTACTAGTTTATTTCGGATTGATTTCATTGTTTTTATTTCGGATCTATTGGGTCGCTCACATAATAGAAGCTTGTTTGAAAGCTTGCAACGTTGGCGATTTAAAGATCCATAGGTTGATGTGTTGAACCATATATTTATTTTGACGTTTCCTTATGTTAGCCTTAAAACAACGTCACAATGTTTGCGTCATAAATGTATTTGTGGCTATTGGTAAGGAACAGTGTTTTGACTTGGTCGTTAGTATAAATGGTTCATGTGTAGCTTTTGAAGCTGTTAGAAGTTGAAGCTAATAAAAGCTTCATGAATAATCAATTTGAACGTTGTGAAGCTAAATAGTTGTGAAGCTTCAACGCACAGTGGTCTGAAAAGCTATAAGTCTTTAATGAATCTCGTAGCCTAAAAGGCTGTAAATCTTTTATGAGTAGAAGCCTAAAAGGCTGTAAAGCTTTGATGAGCAGCAACCTTTTAAGGATGTAAAGTTTCGAAGATTAGTGGCCAGAACTGATATAAAACTTCCATGAAAATTGGCCTAAAAAGATTAAACGCTTCATTGGATACTTGGCCAAATGGTTGTGAAGCTTTGTTGAATGGTAGCCTAACGTCTTTGGAGCTTCCGCTGGAATAGACTAAAAGGCTGTAAGGCATTAGAAAACTGAAAGACTTTTAAAGCTTTAATGAACAATAGCTTAAAAGGCTGTGAATGTTTCATTAAATAGTAACCCAAAAGGCTTTGAAGCTTCAATGATTTGTAGCCCAAAAAATTGTGAACTCAGAGGCTTAAAAGGTTGCAAGGCTGCACTGAACAACAACCTTGTTCTAATGTAAGACTTCCATGAGAAGTAGCCTTAAAGAACTTTAACGCTTCGCCGAATACTAGCCTAAAACGCTGTGAAGTATTTATTGTTAGGAGCATGAAAGTCTTTAATACTTTTGATTATGAGTGGCTTAATTGCATCAAAAGTTTTAATGTACAAAATTCTCAAAAGCTTTAATGTACTTTTAAGAAGTTATAGACCTTTAATAGACAATAGTTTAAATAGCTTTAAAGCTTCGATAAGAATAGCCTAAAAGGTTATAAGGCTTTAGGAATTAGCAACTTGGAAGGCTCTTAAGCTTCGATGGATAGTAGCCAAAATGGCTTTAGAGGTTGGATGAGTGATAGCCTGAAAGGCTGTAAGGCGTTATAGCTCAAATGGGTAACGACTTTAAAGCTTAAATGAGCGATAATGTGAAAGGTTGGAAGGTTTTAGAGAATAGCATCCTGAAAGGCTTTAAGGCTTTGATGGGCAACAACCTGAAAGGATTTAAGGCTTTGATTGTCCGTGGCCTGAAAGGTTTAAAAGCTTTGATGAGTAGTAGCCTAAAAGGCTTGAAGACTTTGATTAGTAGTAACCTAAGAGTTCTGTGAAATTTTGATGAACGAAGGCTTAAAGGCTTCAAGGCTTTGTAGCTTAAGAGGTTGTAAAGCTGCAGTGATTAGTAACTTTATTCTGAAAAGCTAGAAGCCTGTAGTAAATAATATAAGGCTGAAAGCTGAAAAGGTTACTGTCTTGTACCCATTGGTTAAAAACATATACTTTTGTCCTTTTGTGCACATGGGATACAAAAGTCATATCTACTTTTTATAAAGTAGTGCACAAATAAAAATATATACCCATGTGCTTTGTCATATAAAAGTCTTTTTTTATTAAAATAATTGTAAAGTAGTTTTACTTTTCCTTTTTTTTGTATACTGCCATACGCATAATCCATTATCTTTTTTATTTGCATGTTGTGAGTATGATGTGCATGTCATCCATCGTAGATGATGGAAACATCATATGTACTAGACTTTGAGAAAATAAAAAGCTGGATAAAAGGATGACTAGTTACTATGCATGAAAGTTGGCACGAAAAACAAGGATCCTCATATAGAAGGTGTACCAGTGGATATATGCACACATGTCTTTTTGTTTTCCTGTGCTTTATAAAGAAGTGTGAAAGGTGTGGGCTTACAAAGGTAGATTAAGTAAGCTTTCATTTCATTACCTAATGTATATACCCTTGTGTGTATACGAGTGTAGTACAGAAAGGGATTTATTTTTATTATTATTTTTTTATAAGTCATAAAAGACAAAAAGTATAATCAATATTTAAATAGTCAAATGATAAAGAGTTGTCATCAGCTAATAACTACATTTTGACTTTCTTTTATGCAGACTACTTTTTTATCTTTATGAATACTCACATCAAGAATTTCAAAAGTATAACATGGTTGTACTTTACACATACTCGCATGGTGGAGTGTGTAATATACAAAATAGAAATGGTTGTATCAACATTTTGAATAAAAAATAAATTCATTAGTATGTTTTTTTGATGAGCAACATCATTATTATGTTATTTATTTTTGTTTTATATACAACCAATAAACTTATCATGAGCTAGTTTCAAATGCAAGTATTGTGTTTTTTTTAGCTATGAGACAACCATGTATAAATTATAAAAACATGATTTTTCAAACCGGTTTTTGTTCGTAGCATGTGTGTTTTAAAGAGATTGTCGTGTAAGAAACTTGGGACTTGATAATCGGATGAGCTATGAGCAAAGATCCGAATATCCCATAGGAGGTGTAGAAGTGACTTCACTAGGAACATTTTCTCCAAACGTAGAAAGAATATAGAAAATAGATCGACGGAGCCGAACTACAAAGAATTTATGTTCTAAGTAGCACGGCCCCACGGTGGGCGCCAACTTGTTGCTACAACAAATATAGATATGGAGAAGGTCTGAACGTTCCAAGGTAGTCAAGCTTCTGACCTCGTCTGCTGATTAAAGGGTTGGACCAGCAGCATGAAAGAACTTGTCAGAATGGGTAAAAGGGTTAAAGGTTTCAGTTAACCAAATGCAGGTTGTGGTGTCCCTCTACGTTGTAAACGTAGATGGGAGGTTCAAGAGTTTTGATATTTTAGTTGTTATGATTCTGATTTGGGATCAACCCAAAGTCAGAATGTTGTTATTATTGGTTAACTTAAGAAAAGATAAAAAATAAGAGTATGATGTTGAAGAAAGGAACTCTTGATCCCAAGTTACAACTAAGGACCATCCACGTGAGCCGATGAAGGCTGAGACCTGCGAGTAACATAGCGTGATTCCACATGTAGTGGCTATTGGAGCCAGCTTGGTTGTGGAATCAACATGGTTGTGGATTGCTAAGAATGTATAGCAGCAGCTTGCGTGCTTGAAGGCTTCGAGGTTCGGCCTTCTGCTGCTGAAAGTATTATTAGAGAGTTAGCTCTATAGAGAGAGAGAGAGGAAAAAGAGTGAGAGAGGTCTGATGTGGTGACCAATCTGAGTTGTATCACATGGTTTGCCCTTCTATTTATAGAGTGGGATGGGTTAAAACCCTAATGGGCTTCCTTGTTGGGCTTGGGCTTGACCCAATATTATATTCTATGATTTTGGCTTCTTGGGCTATTGGGCTTGGCCCTATTGAGTACCCTACACCATCAACATCTTTATTAAACAATAAATACATATAGTTCTAAGATAAAATAGAAAGTGTGTTGGTGGTGGAGTGGTTTGTGGTGAGCTTTGGGTGTGAAAGGTCCCAAGGTCAAACCATGTGGGAGGGCTTTATTTTTTATTTATTTTTTTACAACTTTGTTAAACATAAATACTTATGTTTTCATTTCAAAGCATAAATGTGTTGGTGGTGGAGTGGTTTGTGATGAGCTTTGGTTGTTCAATGTCCCAGGGTCGAACCTTGGTGGAGGCCTTTTTTTACAACTTTTTTAACAATAAATACTTATGGTTTCATTTCAAAGCATAATTGTGTTGGTGGTGGAGTGGTTTGTGGTGAGCTTTGGTTGTTAAGGTCCCAAGGTTTAACCTTGGGGGAGGCCTTTATTTATTTTATTTTATTTTACAACTTTGTTAAACAATAAATACTTATGGTTTTTACTTTGTTTATTTTTTCATTTTAACAAGTGTTTTTTGTTTTTTAAATATTAAATCAAAGTCAGTGACAAAAAGAACATAATTATTTTTTAAATGAGTATAGGTAGGCCGGGGGGGGGTATAACGAAAGAGCAAAGAAAGTGGGGAAATTGTGTTTTGCGATGCTATGTTGTACCTAAACAATATGGTGACCGTCAATGCCCGGAACACGCAGCAAACCGCGCGCAAGGATCTATCTAGTTAGCGATTATGGAATGTTTTAAATAGTTGTTTATTAGATTATTATAATTTTTTGCTTAATATGTGGCCACTGTTAAATTAATCTTTTTATTTTTCTAACTTCAGGTTTGTCGGGGTAGATGACACATTTGCTAGCTTGGAAATTGGGAAGATGAGATTTTTAACCTGGATAATAGGACTTGGAAGATTATGTCTTTATTTTGAACCAGTGAATTGTCTTTTATTAGCCCTTTTTTTAAACATCTTGTATGTCATTTGAAGTTTTGTTGTGTTGGATTTGGTGTGTTGGTTTGAAACTTGGAAAAGTTTGTGTTGGATTAGAACTAGGAACCTTAGTTTTTTTTTTAATGATTTTCGGATATCCGAGCGGATATCCAAAAATTCGGATATCCGAATTTCGGATTCGGATAGCGAAAATAGGTATCCGAAATTTCGGATATCCGGTTTTGAACACCCCTAGCTTTTGGTAAGAAATATAGTACATTTTGTGGTATCAAAAGGTGTGGTGGGTTAGCTGCAGTACACCTATATATAAACACTAATGATACATCTAAAATGCGACTGGGTGTCGAATCATGAAACAAACCCTTGTTAGTGTGTTAGTTAGTTGTAATCATTCTATCCATAATGTAAACTTAATCATCACTTTTATCTTAACCTTATCATTGGATCATACGAATCTTTAGTATTCTCTTGAACCTCGATGATCCCGGTAAGCTTTGAACAACAAAATTTAACCTTCCGGTATCCTCCAACCAAAACTTTGAACACAAGTTAGACAATTCTTTCATTACGTAAGTCCTCTAACCATAAGACTCGTCGCACCGTTTGACTATCTCGTATACCCATAGACCCATTCAATCGTTTCATTTAAATAATTTCGAGACAAAATTTTCTACAGTAAGGGAGAATATGACATCCGTCCCTTTTATTTTATTACAACATTAGTCCTCCTGGTAATATGAAAATAAGTAGTATAATGTAAGTCGATTCGTCTCCACAGGGAATTGGTGGAAAACAGTAGTTTTCTAAATATAAGTATTAATGTGACACCCGGCAAACTCAGGTTAGTAACGTTGACTAAACTAGTAAGTCTACCTTAGCGAGTCATACTTATTACATACTTAACTAAATCAGTCGGGTCGTTATGATGATTCTAGGGAGTCATCGGGAGTCGTTACGATGATCCGCGGGATCATCGGGAGTCGGTCCATAACCATAGTTACAAGGATTGGTGATTCATGGAATCACCGGGTTTAGCACACACACGCAAGTCTCGAGTCCCGGGAATTGGTGATGGATGTAAATGTTTAGTTATCATGCATTACGTGTTTATAATCATTACGTGACTTGTTGGTATGTTAATACGTGTTTATATGTGTTAAAATAGTGTTTAACGCGCCGAAAACCCAATCTGGAGGGTTACATGCGATTAGGAATCAGGGGGGATGCCTAATCGCCTGTCTATAGGAGATTGGGAGGACCTATCAGGCGATTGGGCCCTAATCGCCTGATGTATCATGCGATTAGGCCCCCAATCGCATGAATGGGTCTGCTAATCGCCTGCACAGCAGAGTTCGGGTCAAAACACCTATAAATAGAACCCTTAACTCCCCAAACACCCTTAGAACAACCCTAACTGATCCCAAGCCACCCACACACCTTGAAACACCTCTGGAACTCATTTTGCTACAAAAATCACCATTTCCAAGCTTATACACCTTTCTTTAACAAAATCCAAGGTGTGCTCTTCATCTCTAACCTTTGTAAAGTTGTTATTATGGTTCCCCAAAGGTCCAGACCTTGTTTTACTAAGTTTGTGTCTTTAAAACCCTTTGAAAAGAGTCCTAAAACAAGTCTACACCATAATACTTGCTATATGTGAAGTTTACATGCATATGTTGATCTTCTTGGTGTCCATAACATGAATGTTTCCATAAAATGATTGTACTTCTGTTATGTAGAGGTTGTTAGGATGATTATCTAAGAGTTTGAGCTATTGTTGTTGTGTTTTGATGAAAATGTGCATTTTGACCCATTTGGATGTTCTTGAAGATTTAGGATGATTATGGTGTGATTATTGATGCAATGTTGTTAGAAATTTACACTAGGAAGGTGTTAAATCAGAGGTTTGATTATTTGTAAACTTGTAGGAGATGAAATCTGATTGTTTTCCATTTAAGGAAAGATAAGGTTGGTTGGTGAAACCTAGTACTTTGCCATTTTTGGAAATAATTGCATAAAATATGTTAGATCAGTAATAAATTGGGTTTTTGCTTGGAATGGGTTGGTAAATGGTTTAGGTTTGATATTGAGTGTTTTTGCATGTTTCGGATATGATTTGGAGGGTTAAACGCGCGAAAATCCGTTGCACAGCTGCAGCAGAGATTAGAAATCCTAATCGCCTAATGCAGGGGCGATTGGGAATGACTGAGGGCGATTAGGACCCTAATCTCCTGAAGTATCATGCGATTGGGCCCCAATCGCCTGTTGACTTGGCTACTCACATGTTGACTTTTCCTAATTGCATGCTAAATTCCTAATCGCGTGTACTGCTGTTTTAAGAGTATTTTGGCATCCCGAAGCATGATTTGACCTTTAGGAACTTGATAGGAACCCCGGGACATGCCATATGATGACTTGGTAACACGTGTTCGGACTCAACTGTACTTTAAACATGCGTTATGCGAGACTAGGTGAACTCTTGCGCGTGCTAAGTGTTTAACTTCATATGTTGCATAATACTTTGCATTTAGCTAACACATGGAATGTCGGGTCACCAATGGATGTCGAGTCTTGTCTGGCACGGTCGGTTTATCAGTCAAAAATGTTTTCAAGCGTCTATGGTTATGGTCTGGACATTCGGTGACTAGTTAACCTGCGGGTTATTAGTCCGGATACTTATACATATCTTATGATAGGTCGCCGCATTTTGGGGCTATCATAGCATAATTACTTAACTATTTTCAAGTAACGCAACCTAAGGTGAGTGTCACAGCCCCGCTTTTACTGTTTATTTCCAGGGGGAGAAACATGCTACTTACTTATTTATTAAAGATCATGTTATACTATGGCTACTTTACATTACTATACAGCTTTTTCGGAAAGTTCCAGGGGAAACCATGAATGTGCGGGAAGCACAACGAGGGAAATGTGGATAGATCTATTGGGCCTCACAAACCCCACTCGTCGGCGGGGATGCGGGCGGGTGCATATTGTCTCTACCTATTCGGGTAATCGAGGCATCGTAACCCAAACAATCTCGGCTGAACTTATCTATTGGATACGTTTAGTAATGGGTTCCCAACCGGTAGTAGTAAAAAAACTTAACGTCTAGCTAACGTTCTTATAACCTAGTAGTAACGGATATGATCTTTGGAACTTTTAAAACT
>JAUTDX010003205.1:0-48011 GCA_030844895.1 Ambrosia x helenae | reverse complement strand
CCGGGATAAAAGCTAGTTTCTGATATAATAATTTGCATTAATCAAATCGGCTCTCTACCTCCCAAGTCATTTTTCCTTTTATAGTTTGATACCGTAATTTTTAGAAGACAAACATCCCAATTTAATTATCAAATTCAAATAAATATGGTAATTATCAATTTTAATGTAGGAAATTATTTTAAATAAAAATGCCATTATCTAAAGGTATATGTTCCTGTACAAAGTACATTTTTCATAGAAAGTGGTGAGAACTATATGTAGTCAATAGTCATTGTATTTTAAATGTTGGCTATGATGTTTTCGATTCCTTTGCATTGTATTATATTGATAAACACCAAGCGTAATGTTTAAAACACAATCAAATGTATTCTAGACATGAAATTTAAGACACACTGATTACTTTCTTCGCATGGTGTTTTTAGTTTTGCATGTCGAGAATACATTAAATAATGTTTTAAATTGTTATTTTTGTGTTTTTCTATATAATTCTATGCCAAAAGCATATAAAACATTTGCCTAAAATTAATTTTATTTTTCAAATTCAAACATAATATGGTAATTTTCTTTGCTTAAAAATTATTTTCAAAATAGATTTAAATAATAGTTATCTGTATCACCTTGTTTATTTAGTGTTAACACGCGACTACTTTCATCTGTTTCAGAATTCTGAAGAACTGGTTAGTGATGTTAATCTTATGTAGTGCTCTGTTAGCTTATGTGATGCAATGTCTGTCATTGGCTTGTTCAAATAGTAACATTATTACCTGAATCAACCACTCATAAGTAATGGAACACATGTTTATATATATATATATATGTTGAGAAATCTTTAACTTTTTGCTTAGATCAAAAGAACGAAGCAAGAATCCTGAACGAGAGGGTAGCCGTGATCGTGACCGTACACGTGATGGTGATGGTGACCGTGGTTGTGGTTATGACCACTATGATCGTGACAGAGAAAGAGACCGTGATTCAAGGAGTCGTCATAGATCACGGTCACGGTCGAGAGACCATGTTAGGGATTATGATTGACCAAGGTTTGACTTCTTTATCTTTAAGTATTTTGACACTTTATTAACTAGCGCGAACAATTTTCTAATGTATAAAGATTCGTGAGTTTTAGGTTTAAGATTATTTTACTCAATATGTTTTGCAAGTTACCATGATTGTTAATGAAGTGCTTAGGCTTTATCCAGCAGAGGTATCACTAACTCGTATGATACATCAACAAACCAAATTAGGGGACATAATACTACCAGCTGGATCTTTCACACAATTGAATATTTTGCTTTTACACCATGACATAGAGTTATGGGGCTAAGATGCGAGTGAATTTAAGCCTGAAAGATTTTCTGATGGCGTGTAAAGGCGACCAAGGGTCAAGCATCATACTTGCCTTTTGGTGGGGGTCCTCGTATATGTATTGGACAAAATTTTGCTTTGTTGGAAGTAAAACTGGTACTCGTTATGATTCTGCAACACTTTCACTTTGATCTCTCACCATCCTACTCACATGCCCCCACACCATCATCACTCTTTAACCTCAATTCGGGGCTCATATGATGTTACATAAGCTTTAAATTATCTAAATGTAATGCATGTAATTCTATTTAGCTTTGTTTATAACTTTAGCTAGAATAAGTAAGGCTAGACTTTTGCCTATTTTGCTTTTCAGTGATATGATGTTCGAACTTATGGTTCATAAATTTTTGGTTTCATTCGTCACAAATATGATTGCCAAAGATGTTGAAATGCTTTCTAATATCTGCTTAATCATTTCCGTAGAATTAAAAAAAATCGCTAAAGTTAGCTGTAGTTACTAAATTAGGGTGTTTTCAACAAAATATAAAGAACACAATAGTATTACTGTTGGATCGACTAATAACCATGGTTTGATTTCGGACAGTCTGAATCTTTTAACCACTGTTCTTGGATGAATGTAGGTTAATGGTTAATTTGTTATGGTTTTGTTCGTGTACTGTTTTATGCCTACCGAGTTTTGAAAATGCACCAGTGAAGGGTTATGGTTATGTATATACTGGATTGAGGTTTTTGGTCAAGTAGTTGATCTATGTGAGCTTATGTTCATTCATTATGGTTCATTTAAATATTCATTCAACTTTATTTATGATAATATTAATATTAATTTGAAATCTATTTTATTTTCATACTTTAAAACCTTTTTTAATTTTGAAATGTTTGATATAACAATGAAGATATTGTAGTCTTTAATTTGGATTTTAACATTTACTTTCAACTCTTGTTAGTATATGCTTGTTTATTTCTATTTGTGTACGTTTATGTTTGTGAACCATTCGTTTAGAATACTAACGAATGAGCATAAATGAACACAAACATGAATAAAGAAAATATGTACGTCTTAGTGTATTGATGTTAGTTCATTTGTTAGATTAAGGTTAAACGAACAAGCACTCGTTCGTGTTCTTTCGGTACAGCCATACTCAAAATATAGTTTTTTTATGTCAATTTGGCTCATGAGGTTTGCATATTGACCATGAAAGTCAACATGCATAAATTTTCCAAAGATGAGTAGGAATATAAAGCGATCTTATCAAGAAAAAAAAGGGAATAATGACCTCAAACAAATGATACCGGATATCGGTAACTTGTTGGGATCTTTATTGTTATTGTAGTCTATGTATTGAGTTTCAAAATTTAGTAACCAATATTTATGCGTTACACCCTACTACTAGCTTGTTCCTTCCTACATTCTTCGTATCATTATTGCGAATCATACACAAACGGCATACACACAAACACCACAAACCCCAACAACTACAAGACAATAAAACAAACGCACACGCGCGGGCATTCCCACTAGTTATATTGATAAACACCAAGCGTAACAGTTTAAAAACACAATCAAATGTATTCTAGACATGAAATTTAAGACACACTGATTACTTTCTTCGCATGGTGTTTTTAGTTTGCATGTTGAGAATACATTAAATAATGTTTTAAATTGTTATTTTTGTGTTTTTCTATATAATTCTATGCCAAAAGCATATAAAACATTTTGCCTAAAATTAATTTTATTTTTCAAATTCAAAATAATATGGTAATTTTCTTTGCTTAAAAATTATTTTCAAAATAGATTTAAATAATAGTTATCTGTATCACCTTGTTTATTTACAGTTAATTTTCGAATTCATATAAATACGATCTAAAAAATGGTAGGAAACGAGTGACAGGTGTCCTCTAGTTGGTTTCTTTTATTAAAGTTTTGGTTTTTAGGCTAGAGAAATTACACATTTGGTAAAAGATTACACATGGATTGTGTATGTCTTTATTAAAGTTTTGGTTTTTAGGCTAGAGAAATTACACATTTGGTTTCTTGTTGTTCACTCAAAGTTAAGACATTTGGTCTTTAGCGCTAATTTATGTTAAAAATCTATTAAGTTTTATACAATGATTGATATATTATTGTTATTAGCTTTTTTCAAAATGAAGTATATACGAGTCAATTGCTTAAACGTTGGTTAGCTCCTTCTTCATGTTGGGGGTTGCACCAATATTGGATTAATAGAAGAACATTGTGGTTTATTGTGAGCTAGATATCAAAGAGACTTGTTTGGTTACTGGATAAATGTCATTCTTTCATGAAAACAACCTATTTTTATTACCCAAAACTGAATCAAGTGAAATCTGGCATACCAAAATCAAGATTCTAAACAAAGAACTCATTCTAAATTTGGAGATGAACCTGATCTGATGAGTCAAAACCAGTAGTCATTGGTGGATGTAGGCGATGGTGCGACCAAGAGTGTGGTGGTTTCACACACTAAAAGGAAATAGCACAATAGAGGTGACACGTTTCATCGCTTTTGTCTTCAAATGTTGCCTCTAATAGCCATAGCGACGACATGTCGTCGCTATTATGTGGCCGCTAATTCTTCGTCCCAAGAGCCCATATTTTCATCACTGTTACTGGCTCAAAATTCCTGGTTCTTGAACATTTCTTTACACTAACTCTAAAAAATATCAAAATTAACCATATATTAATTAACATACCACCAAACATATATATCTCTGCCAATATCATTGGGTACTTGGGCCCTAGCTCTCTCAACATTGCCGTACCCTTCCGCATTTCGAAACTCGGCTTTTGCCTTGTTTTTGCGATCGTTGAACCATTTTTGTAGCACTTGCCTTTTTCCACCATTAATCTTTGAGCTGGATATCTTTCTCAACCTCAGTTAGATTAAACTTTCTCTATATACACAAATAATAATACTCCAGTTAGTTAAGGAAAAAGGAAACAACACAAAACATGTATAAAATATGCTTATAAATCATTAATTTACCCTAAGATGCACTTCCAATGTGTCTTTCTCATGCTCATCAACATTCATCCATCCTTCTATGTCTAGCGGAATGTTTCTTCACATATAGAGTCCCACATCTCTGGTAAAATAGTCATATGGTTTCCCACTGGATGACGCGTACAATCATCAAACGAACACTCAAAGGTTGTATCTTTCTCTTCTTTAACTCTTTGTCTAGTCCCAAGGTTATAGCTTGTAGTGACACAACAGGCGACCGCAAAGAGGCAAAGGATGGGGATCAATGGAGTATTACTTATTTTACACTTTAAAGGGTATATTTATATATAAAAAAAGAGCTTTTGATGTTTTTTTTATGACAAAGCAAAATAATATATTAATGTAATTCTTTTGAAAAAAATTGCTTCAAATTTTGTAAAACCTATAAACAATCAATATCTTTGTTAATATTATAACTTTTGTACATATTAAAAATAAAGAATTTAAAATAAAAACTTTCAATCAATACTATGTAAAGAATCTTTTGCTATGAACAATACAACTTACAACATACAATTAGCGTATTACATAAAAGAAACTGAAACAAATTATAAGGTGAGAGCTAGTGGTGGAGCAAAAACTTTTATGTATGGTGTCAATTTCTTGGTACTTGGATTTATAATTACCTAGTGTCAAAATTTCCAGATAGGTTCAAGTCAGGTCAAATAACATAATTAAAAGGAAAAATCATCAAAATGAACTTTGACTTCCCTTGTTTGCCAAAATAACCCTTGGAAGTAGCTAATATCCAGGGCTTCACAAAAAAGGGATAGTGGAGTAAGTCACATGTGTGGGAAGAGTCTCTCTTCTAGCCATTTCAGTTATTGATGAACCTGCACATTTTAACCAATTACAATTTCATATATGCATATTTTCTTTGTTAACCTCGCCTCCACAAACTGCAAACGTCTAATACATAGACTTCACAACTGAAACGGCTTGATTCAACAGTGAAACGGCTAAGGTCAGTGTAAACGGCTAATATGTGGGGCTCGTGTATGTTTCTTTCCCTAACCTATAGCCTTTTTCTTACCTTAGTCGTTTACTATTTAGTCTTCGCTACCCCTTAGCCATCTAACTTTATCTATTTCCTCCCTAACCCTTAGATCTTTTCTAATTTCTCCCCTAATCCCTAACCATTTCCCTAGAGTTTAGCCATTTATGCTGTTTAAATTTTAGTAAAATATTAACTAAAATTTATTGCTATTTTTATTAAAATATTAACAAGTAAATAATTAAATGAATGGGATATTCAAATTCATAACGGCTAAAATTGCTAAACATTATGGCATTAGGACATGGCTAAATATTTGTGGCATCATTTTGTAAACGGCTAACAACTAGAGGCAAACACAAAACGGCTAAAAATGAGACGAGCCACTTAAACAAGCCAAACGTCTAAATAAATAAAAGACATGAGTAAACGGCTAGGTGTTTGCCGGTTGAAGACGTTTAAGTTATGTCAGATTAATTTAAGCTGGAAGGCTACACTTTAGCTGGGTCAAGTTTTATATGTTACATTTTAGCCATTTTCACTATTTGTGCCACATGTTATTTTTCGGTTGGTTTAAAGAGACAGGGCCCAACATTAGAAAGGGCTATAGATTAGCCGTAAGGGACACATGTAATAACTCTATTATCTTGATTGTAGTGAACCCCCTAAAATTTAGCCTTTTTAAATGTATATTTTGGTAATTTCAAGGGGTCAATGTTTATTTTCGTCATTTTCCCTATATTAGATAGATAATTGGGTTTAGTTAATAAACTATAAAATATATTTTGGTAAACATTTACATAATTATTTCTTTAGTAATACTACCTCTGTCCCATTTCAGATGTCACGGGCTCACAAACACACAAATTAAGAAATCTTTGATTGTATGTTGTAAAATGACAATAATATCCTCAAGTTATTATTTCTAATCTTTGATTGTCTTTTGTCTTTTATTGGCAAAACTGGGAATTGCTTAGAAATAAATATTTAATTTGGGACAACAAAAGTAGAAAAATGAACATTTAAAATGGGACGGAGGGAGTGTATATATACATATATATGTATGTATATATATAGCTTTTCATGCTAATGAGCTAAATTAATTTTTTAATAAAATTAATGGAGTCAATCATTAAAAAACATGGATGTTACTTGAAAATGTTCTTTTACATGTTTCATATATAACACGTAAAATAGATTGGAATCGGTTGACATTGATCTTCTCTATGTAGCTTCGCTAATGATGAAAGGCTGATCATGATGGCATCGCTGAGAACAAGTTTAAGAAGCTATAAAAAAAGATTAAAAAACTATTGGATCAACCGGGACTCATTTAAGCTTTAGTCAGACGACTTGACTCGTATTGTACCTAATTACGATCAATCTAGTGACTATGTAACGGTGATGTACATAGTTTTCTACATGTTCTTGTGAGTAGAAATATCAAAATTTTCAATTATACTATGTATTAATTTAAAGTTAAGATGAATAGTAACATCGAAATTTAAGCGCTTTATAAATATATGTGTGTTGAGATAGTTTTCAATTTGGTCCTATTATTAAAAGAGTTTTAATAATAGTTATTTCAAACCTACTAAATTCAATGTAAGCATTTAACAACCAAAATTTGTAGTTGGAGATGTCAAATAGTTAAATTATCTTGATTGTCCTCAAGGTGACATCCAAATGGTAATTGTTATACTTTATAACTAAAAAGATTAAAAATTTAAATCTTATACATGGTAGTGGTGTATTTATGGATAAAAGTTGTGGAACTTCTTCATGATGCGGTGGAAACATATATTTATTACAAAATAAAATATTTATATTTATCATGTGTCAAAAAGGAAAAAAAAAACTAAACAAACAAAGTCATGACATACACAAAATGATATTGACACATGTTTTATATTGATATAAAACCATAAAAATAAATATTTGTATTGTTGTTTATTAGATGTCGGTTATTCGGTATAGTTAATGGTACCAAAATATACTTCAACCATGTCTTCAATAAAATTCATATCGGAATATTTACAAAAAAAAATTTATATTCGGTACTAGTACCGAAAAATAGGTAAACTAATCATCCGAACATCGTACCTATTATGGTTGTATGGTACTAGTTTGGAACAATAATGCAAAATACCGAATAATATCAAAACCATCTTATCTTAAAACCAAAAACCATATAAATGAATATAGGTACGAGTATGGTTATCAGTGTTTTATTGCAGGTATTAGTTCCGGTTGGTAAGGAATCGATACAGTATATGTACTCAATATATTTTACGGTATCAAAAAATACATTATTTTAAATACAACTTTGTTTTCAATAAAACTAGTATTAAGCCCCCCGCGTTTCTGCGGAGGGCATAAAACCATACAAAGTAGCATCAATGTTACACTGTCACCAGCGATCAACAAAACCGGAAAAGTTCGTATAACAAAGGAAATAAAAAACAAAAAAAAAAAACTGAGCAAAATGTAGACATAAAACCGGTGAACTATGCACGCTCGTTGCGGCACGTAAATGGGCAAAAATTAAACTGAAACTTAAAAGACAGCGCGGCCTTTAGACGGGAAAAAATTTAGGTAAAAAACGTTGAACTACATACGCATGTTGTGGCGTGTCAACTCGAAAAATTTAGGTTGAAATGTAAAACTAAAAATCTGTTTAAACATATATGGGATAGATTTCAAAGTGAGATAAAAGTAGGGGTTTAATATAAAATATAAACACTATAAGGGTAAAAAGTAAAAAAAAAGGAAAAGAAAAACATAAGTGGGGCACAAACTTTACAACCATGAAGCACGAACAGTTGTTTAATATGATGTACAAGAGCATGAAGCACAAACCACTTGTAAATTAATACTATATATAATTTGTGTTACTATGTCGAACCTTTTATATATAATAATTTACATAATGTTACGCAATAGTGAACTTCAACTTTTTTCAATTTGACCACTAACTAACTTACTTGCTTTCTTTCTTCCCAACTTGGCACTTTATTTTTTTTTTATAATTTGGCCACTAAAACTTGCGTACTTCCTTCTTTTCCCAACTTGGTACTTTATTTTTGTATAATTTGGCCACTAAACAATTTCACTACTAACTTGCGTACTTTCTTTTCTCCCAGTTCGGCACTTTAGTTTTCCCAATTTGGCCACTAACTGTCGTACTTTCTTTTTGCCCAATTTGGCCACTAACTTTTTCGTCCACTAGCAAGTGGACCACCCAACTTTTTGATAACTGCATAGAAGTCTTTAATAATAACGACCAGCAACCTCCGCGCAACGCGTGATGGAATAGCGGCGCATATCCGTTGTCACCCGTGCGTAGCACGGGTGCAATCTACTAGTTATATATTAAATCAAATTAAATGGTAAACAAAATATTATTAAAAAACTGATTGATTAAGTTACTAGAACATTAAGTTGGCAAATGCAATATATATATAGGATTAGGTTCATATGAAAACCACCTCGAGTTGGAAGAACCGTGAGAACAACGACGTAAAATGTGAATTAAAAAAAAGTTACACACCGATGTAAAAATGGGTAACTCCACCGTAAAAAAAATGTAAAAAAAAAATTTATGATGGTTTTACACTGGTGTAAAAATTATAGCACACTAATGTTGACTTTTTCAAAAAAAGGAATATTCCATTCAATATTTTATTCTCCTTTAATTTACAACAACATATTCTCTTCTCTGATAAAATTAAGTTTGTGGTTATAAAATGTGTTCTTTAGTTCTTCCAAATAGGGGTGTAAACGAGTCGAGCCGAGCCCGAGACTGACTGGGCTCGGCTTGGGCTCGTTAAGGTTTTGTGAAGCTCGAGCTCGAGCTCGGATCGGTTCGAGCCTACAATCTTGAGCTCGAGCTCGGCTCGCTAGCAAAATCCAAAGCTCGAGCTCGGCTCGGCTCGGCTCGAGCTCGCAAAAGCTCGGCTATAACTTAGGCTCGCGAGCCCAATCGTTAAGGCTATAACTTAGGCTCGGTTGTAACTTAGGCTCGGGCTCGGGTTCGGGCTCTAGCTCGTTAAGGCTCGATTAGGCTCGCGAGCCCAATCGAGCTTTGTATCTAGGGCTCGAGCTCGAGCTCGGGCTCGATAACTAAACGGGCCATATTTCAGGCTCGGGCTCGTTAAGGCTCGTCTCGTTCGAGCTTTTTACCAGGCCGATCCCAAGCCGCTACGTGTCATTTACACCCCTACTTCCAACTCAACCTTGTTCTCATTTTACCATTTCCCTATATATATATATATATATATATATATATATATATATATATATATATATATATATATATATATAGGTAGAGGTTCGGGTACAAAAACCTCTTTTTGTGAGAAGGGTAAGAAGGCTTGTGGGAGTGACATGTGGCAGAATATTATTTTATTGTTTTGTGTAGGAAGTGTAGGAAGTATTTTCAACCATTAGATCAAATCTAATTAAATCTTTAGATGAAGGGCACTATAGACCTTTTGTCCATTTTTTTATTTATTACAAACCCACTAAATTAGCAACTAACATCTAGATATTTATGAAGAGTAATCATCCTAAATTAACTAATTATTAATTATTTTTCATAAGAATCATAAGATATCCATATCAAATAAGTTGATCAATACCCAAAAACTTGTTCGATTCTTCAAACATATAACCCATCTCTATCACTTGTTCGATTATTCAAGTCATGACAGAAGGTTAACATCAGGAGTGTTTTATAATAACGTCAGGAGTGTTTTATAATGAAAGAGAAACTAGTATGCATTAATAAGGAGTGTTTTATAATATCATCGGAAGTGTTTTATAATAACATCAAGTGTGTTTTATAACGAATCAGTAGTGCTTTATACGAAGCAGTAGTGTTTTAAAAACGAATCATGAGTTTTTTTTAATAGATATGAATCATGTTTAGTAAAAAAACACTATTATTCGGTTAGATCAGCAAAAAAAACACTATTACTTTAAACCCACTATTATAGAAGATGAAGAATAACCGGTGCAAAGAAGGTTTTGTGGTTCTATTTGTTTTTTTCTTTTTGGAAGATGAACAAGTTTGAATGTATGAGAGAAATTATAATCATTAATAAAATTAAGATTAAAATTAAGATGAGAGAGAAAGATGAGCATGATTTAAGGGTGAGAGTCAAATGGTTTCTTTATTAAAATACAAGAAAATGGCATTACTACCCTCATTTAAAACACTTATTGGACCATCCTACCCTTAATTATTGAAATATAATTAGTACAATCTTAACAAACCCAAACTTTTAATCTTAACCATCCATTTCTAGATCAAATGGTTGAAAACACTTCCTACACTTCCTACACAAATCAATTTTCCTACAGGAACCTTACCCTATATATATATATATATATATAGGTAGAGGTTCGGGTACAAAAACCTCTTTTTGTGAGAAGGGTAAGAAGGCTTGTGGGAGTGACATGTGGCAGAATATTATTTTAATTATAAGGGCAATAAAGTAAATACATAGCTATTCAAGTTTTGTAAAAAAATTAATCTCCTAATCTCACGGAGAGATTTACATAAGTAAATTATGGGTGCTCTTTTTTTTCATTAAAGAGTACAAATAAACAATTATGTCATCATATTTAAATATTTGTTTGGGACCTCCCACCGAGTATAAAAATATACTCATGATAAAATACAAATGAACAAGGGTGACTGTAATAATATTATTATCTTCTGCAGAGTAAGAGCTTCATGTTGCATCTTTTTTTTTTACTCTAATATTTTATTTACTTTTTTTTCCTCCGTAACCCTGAATGAGAATAATATAATTATCTACTGGACAACTCAGTGTGTTTTATCACCATCAGGTGTGTACACTGTGTTTTATCATCATCAGATCACCTTTTGTGTTTTACTATTATATAACCATAAAACACAAACAATCACAAAGAAAAAAAACACAAACAGTAAATTTAATATGTACATTCTGTTTTAATGAGAACAAGTTGAGTTGTGAGAATCGTGATAACACCGACGTAAAATGTGAATTTTTTTACACACTGATGTAAAAACGCTAACCCCGCCGTAAAAATGAAAAAAAAAAATTATTTACGATGTTTTTACACCGGTGTAAAAAATGACTACATTTATGTAAACCACATACCTAAATTAATATTTTATTCAATATTTTATTATAGATTTATTTACAACTACAAATTCATTATAGAATAAAATAAGTGTGTGGTTATAAAGTGAGTTCCTTAGTTCTCTCAACTCAATATAGTTCTCATTTTAACCTTTCCCTATAATAAATTTGTTATTAAAAAAATCATACCAAAGACAATATGACCACCAAGAGTTCGTATTGCCATTTTGTGTTGTGGGTTTGCAAAAAGTGTTATGAATCAAGTCGTTAAACAATTATTAAGCAATCATTACTCAATGATTTATAAAGCCTGATAAAACTCACACCTATAAAGCTCCATAGAGCCTCTTCTGATACTTTATAATATTTTAATCCTATAAAGCCTCATGCCTAAATTAATATTTTATTCAATATTTTATTATAGATTTATTTACAACTACAAATTCATTATAGAATAAAATAAGTGTGTGGTTATAAAGTGAGTTCCTTAGTTCTCTCAACTCAATATAGTTCTCATTTTAACCTTTCCCTACAATAAATTTGTTATTAAAAAAATCATACCAAAGACAATATGACCACAAGAGTTCGTATTGCCATTTGGTGTTGTGGGTTTGCAAAAAGTGTTATGAATCAAGTCGTTAATTCTCATTAAAAAAACAATTATTAAGCAATCATTACTCAATGATTTATAAAGCCGGATAAAACTCACACCTATAAAGCTTCATGGAGCCCCTTCTGATACTTTATAATATTTTAATCCTATAAAGCCTCATGCCCCCCGCACCCCCCACCACCACCACTACACATGCCCTAAGAAACACAAAATTTCAAAACTATAGATTATGATATCAATGATTCTTATATACATATATATATATACACACATGCGCGCACACACACAGTCATATAATGCTCGTTTTAATGTTTTTTCCTTTTGTTTTAAATATTAGCGTATGAAAAGTTTTGGCCCTTTTAAAATCCAGGGAAAGTTGGTTTAAAAATCAACAATATGTTTAAAAAGATCCTATAATATGTTTTAAAAGTTGAAATTACTTAAGTCTTAAAACTAAGTAAAATTATCTTTTTATCCTACTTATATGTGTCATAATGTAGTTTATGTATGTATACATAAAATTTTACATGTATAATAATTAATATATTTACGTGTGCACAAATATAATTATAGGAGACATATCCTATACAAGGTGAAAATCTCATGTGAAGTTAGGAAGTGATAATAATGACACATGTACTTCAAGTCAGGAATATAATCGTTTATATGTAATCATGTAGTTCTACGAACTTTAATACTGGTACATAATCACGAAGGGGTGTTGTTCCCCCCTCCCCCCCCCCCCCCCGGCAATACATGGAGATATGCCCTTGCACACAACACTGATTAGAATTCTTTGACTATTTAGAAACACACAAAATATAAAAACTAATATAAGATAAACTGAAGAGACGAGGAACTGTGGTAGAGACAAGGTTAAGATGATACACGTCTCATTCTTTTATCTTTAAAACACTCACATATCTCATTCCTTATCCATGAAAATATAAGGTTTTACTTTACTTTTTTAATTATGAGAACTCACTTTAGTTTTCCTTAAAGATATATGGATAAGCTATAAGGAAAAGAAATGGCCCAGATGGAGTGTTGTTTTTAGGCAATTTTGTTAAATTTTGTAGCTTAGAAGATGTGAATGCTATAACATGTCATAAAGAATTATGCATCTTTTTTATTGTTGGTTAACATTTGGGCACAAGAGAATAAAAAAATTTTGAGAAATTTGTAAAAAAGGCTACATATGTTGGTAATTGGTATATAATTTTGTTAAAATATATATTTTCAAGGAAACAAATTTATAACTAATATTTATGAAAGACTTTGTGAGAGTCACTATTCAATTTCTTTCTACTTTACAATTTATATCATGTGTTTTTGTTTGTATCTTTAATATGTACTCACAAGCTTGTTGTACAACCTTTTATTGCATGTTATGTACTTCTGTTATAAATTTATATAAATTAACCTTTATGGTTAATTTCAGATTTTATTTAACCATATACTTTATAAATTTAATTAACTAGTACTACCATCATCATCATCAGCATTCAAGCCCGCTACAACGTAGGAGTCTAATACTAGTTTAGGACTAATCGTTCTCTTTTCGCTTTTTTTACAACTACTTAAGCAATTAATTATGACTTGAATATTGAATCGTGTTGTTTTCTTTTAAAAAACTTTTGACCATTTATTCCTCGTGATTTTATAAGTTGAAATAAAAGATAATGTCATCTCAAATTAATGTGGGTGGGTGCCTATAAATACCAAACCATATGATACAATTATCAACACCCATAACCATTACGACTTGAAGTTGTTAAAGATTTTCTCCCGACTCCTCATTTGATTCGTAATGGCTAATGAACAGATTTCCTTCCTCCCTAATAATTACAACCATGACCCTGATATCAAACGTCATGATTTTCCTCATGATTTCATGTTTGGAGTAGGAACATCTGCTTATCAAGTAAGCATATATATCCATATTTTACCGACACATACTTATGCATATATATTATAACAAAACTAATTGAGGTTATTAACAAAGTTAATATCATCTTCATTTTAGCATGTTAATTTTATCCATAAACTTAAGGAGACCTAAAGTTGTTAGTTTTGGAGTTTTAGATTGAAGGTGCATGGAATGCAGACGGTAAAGGCTTACAAATATGGGATTGTTTTAGCCTAAGACACCCTGGTACGTATATATAAATACATATCTCAATCTCTTTGTGACTGTACGTTTTATATATGGATTCGGTATCTAAACAAATGGATAACAATGCAACATTGATTACCTTTATTGTAGAAATGATTACTGATGGTTCAAATGCATGTGTCACTATTGATAGTTACCACAAAATGAAGGTAAATTATTGTGTTGTAGCTCATGATGATAAACGTATATATCATATACAATGCAACCATCGAAATCTCATAGAATTCAATAGACTAATTGATCATGACATATTTGATTATCAGGAAGATGTTCGATTGCTGAAAAATATGGGTGTAAAATATTACAGATTCTCGATTTCATGGTCCAGGATACTACCAGGTGATATAAATATATCTTTTAATATTAATAAAAAGTTGCATAACTAGTTTACTTGTTTGTAATTAATTTATGTAATCCATTTTTACAATGATCATAACACTGAAGATCTATGGTTTGAACAGGTGGGAAAGTAAGCATGGGTAAAAATTTGGAAGGCATCAATTACTACAATAAGTTAATAGATGAGCTAAAAGCTAATCACATTGAGCCATTTGTCACTCTTTTCCATTGGGATCTTCCAAATGCTTTGGAAGAAGAATACATGGGTTTCTTAAGTTGCAAAATTGTGTAAGTGCATGTTTATACATATAGTTAGTTTGTTTTTTGATCGAGTTAATTGATAATTTTTTTTAACGGCCAACAAAATTTTATTATTAATATCAGCAAGAAGCTAGCTGCAACATATTTACAATTGGGATTACAAATGAAATACAACCACCTTTAGTACACCAAGTTAACTATCAACTGTTTCAACCAAACTCAAAAACATTAAACGCTTTCCACTGGTTCCATGTTACTAATTAGTCTTTAGAGCTATTTGTGACCCATAAGAAACTCATTGCTTTCACCTCCTCTATCACTTTTGACGATGATATCTGACCTTCATTGAAGATCGCCTCATTTCTCAAACACCCTAAACACCAAATTCATGTCAATATAACCGCATGAAACGCCTTTTTCCCCTTTTTGTGACATGCAGAAATTAGCGACGACTTTGTGAATTATGAAATCTGACCGTGATATATTATTACTTGGTCTGTTTTAAACATTGATTTATCAGCGACGACTTTGTGAATTATGCGGAAATTTGCTTCTGGGAGTTTGGTGATCGGGTGAAGAACTGGGTTACAATTAACGAGCCATACAGGTTCACCTATGCTGGTTACGTAACAGGTAAGTTTGCACCTGGTAGGGGAGGAGAGAACCAAGACGGTGACCCTGAAACCGAGCCGTATATTGTAGCATACAACTTACTCAACTGTCATGCAGCTGTTTATAGAAAGTATCAAGAAGATTTCAAGGTACAGATGCTAAAATATAACATTTAACAAGTAACACAACTTTATTATATTCGTGGTACTTTTTAGGATGTTCAAAAAGGTAAAGTGGGAATCACTCTTGACGTCAATTGCTTCAAGCCTTTTCGTGGGAAAGATGATGACAAAACTGTCGAATATGCATATGATTTTATGTTCGGATTGTAAGCATACATAACTTTTGCCACCATGACCCAAAATTTTAATGATTTGCATGTGTGCTAAAGTTAACTTAACTAAAAGTTGCATGTCATGATATCTCCTATTTAAGGTTTATGGAGCCATTAACAAACGGTAATTGGCCGAACAACGTGCAAAATTTTGCCACTACTCCAACTCACCACCACCCACAGGGTCGTTATTTGCCTATATTCACCGATGACCAGAAAAAAAAGTTGGTGCAATCGTATGATTTTCTAGGAATAAACTACTACACTGCCAATTACGCTAAGTCATTAGAAGATTCTACTTCCAGTCATCCTGCACCCGGATTTCTTAGTGACTGTCACTACGAAGCATCAGGTCATTAAAAACTTAAAGATCCATCGCGCTATTAACATGTTTTCAATATTCTCCTACATTGTTGAAGAATTTGTAGTCAACTGATCGAGTTCTTTCTCATGTTTTAGGCAAAGATCCCTACGGAAAGACTATAGGAGAAGAGGTAAGATGCATAACCTTTCATGAAGTTAAGGGAAAAAAAAAAGAAACACGAATTTGAGTTTCGAATACTCGATTAACCAAGTTTGTCACGACTTAATTTGCAGGCTTTTCCTGGATCATGGGTTTATCTTTGTGCCCACGAGCTTGTTGGTCTCTTGGATCACATTAAGAAAAAATACAAAGTTGAAAAATATATCGTAATAACTGAGAATGGTAAAAAGTTACTAAATCTGAATTTAGTAATCAAATATATGTTATCTAATAAATCAAATGGTATTTTTGACACAGGAGCTCCGGATAAGAACGATGACAAAAAAACTTATGAAGAAGTTCGAGATGATGCATTTCGACTTAAATACATCAAATGGCATCTTGAAGCCATTAGAAGAGTGAACTCGTTAGTGTCTATCCATTTAGTGTACTTGATATATCTTATTATCAATTGACATTATCCTCGTTTTTTAGTGTTAATTATTAATTTACTAAAACTCTTTAGCGTCTTAATCACTAACTAGGTAAAATCTACGAAAATATGTTGTATAAAATCCAAGATTTATTTAATATAAATGCTTATTATTGTTATTATAAGTTGTACTATTAGTTGATAGATTTTATAAATTATTCAGGATTTTATCAAATTTTAATGTGAACAGTTTACATCATTCATTAATTTTTCTAATCATTGATCACTTTCTTGGTCATTTTCTCACATTACTAAACTCATGTGCTAATAAGTTACACGACACTCAACATTTTCCTGGTACTAATTACTACTAATTATCATCACTTGTACAGTGTTCGACTATTGACCTCCGAATTAGGGACTAAGCCCTTGGTCATGGGTTACTTCGTGTGGTCATTCACAGATAGCTTTGAATGGGGTTCAGGTTATACTCTTCGATTCGGCATGAACTATGTTGATTACAAAAACAATTTGCAGAGGTACCCCAAAAAATCAGCACTTTGGTTCAAAAAGTTTCTTTCCGAGGATAAATTATTAGTGGAACCGCGCAAAAGAAGTCTAACCAATGTTGAGCAAGAAGATGAAGCCGTCAATGGAGCACCAGTTAAAGCAGCACCAGCAATTGAAGTGGTTCAAAAACTGAAGAAGGCAAAAGCATGAAAAAAACAAGCATGTACCAATCCATCGATCGATCTCTATGGTTTATTAATACATCATGCATGTGTGATTTGTGTGTTCAATAATTCGGGATCATAATTAAGGGGAGTATACAACTTTTAAGTGTAGTTAAATAAATCCCCAAGTTAATTGTGATGTGTAGGTTTGTATTTTATTGTGTGAATAAGATCACAAATATATAAGTGATCATAATCTTTAGGTTTGTATTTTCTTGTGTGAATCAGGTCACAAATATATAAGTGATCATAATAATTGTCCATTTGACAACAGAATAAATTCCTCTTAAATGTTCTACAGATTGTGATTTGCATAATAGTAAAAATCATATAAAGAAATTTATAAATGTTTTTTTTTAGAGTAGTGTTTCAGCGGTAAATCCCGTGTTGCAAAGCGACCACTGCCCAGGATCAAATCCGGTTATTTTTTTCGGTGGAATGTGGGAATCGAACCTGAGACCAAACCCGAGCAAGAACCCTCCAAGGAGGTAAACCTTCCCACCTCAAACTAGCTGGGCTGGAGATCATTGGCGAAATTTAATGTTAAACCTACATAACGTATAACATGTTTTATTTATTTATGTTTTGACGACAGTCAGTTCACAAACATTAATACAAATACAAATATATATACTAAGCAACACACATTAGGCCGGTTTTATTTAATCTATAGGCCGTCGTCCCCAAAACTATATCCATCTATTGGGTGATCATGTGTTTTTAATTCGACTTTCTCAAGTTTTAGAGTACTTCTTCAGCTTCTGGCTCACTTCGATCGGTTGCTTGTTCATTAACTTCAATTCCTTGTTGATCACTCTTCTTGATCGTAGATACTTTTTCGTCCTCACAAAGGAACTTTCTGAACCAAAGTGCAGATTTTTTCGGGTACCTTTGTAAGTCATTCTTGTAATCGACGTAGATCATACCAAAGCGAAGATTATATCCATACCTCCATTCGAAACTATCCATGAATGACCAAACAAAGTATCCCGTCACATTTACATTGTTACTGTAACATTTAACAACAACAAGATCGGTATCAACATGTTCCAAGATGCTATGGATCTATAATAATGAAAATTAGGTTAATTTAATAAATATTTGGACTCTAACTTACAGTCTTGCCTCTTGGATGGCTTTAAGATGTTGTTTTATGTAATTAATTCGAAAGTTATCTTCGCGGACTTGTTCATAAGTTTTTCCAGGATCAACCTTTTCAGGAGAACCTATATCACAAGATGTCATAATAGCAACATAAGATGTGACATGATATAAAGTCATAAAAAGACACTAATGTAATATGGTATTGCTTTAGTTACCATTTTCTGTGATGACTATATCTTTACTAATGTTGTACTTATTTTTAATGTGCACCAAGAGTTTCATAAATTGCTCAGGACAATGGAAAAACTCCGACCCTTCAAATGGCTGTCAAGTTGAGTTAGCAACCGTAGAAAAAAGAAAAAAAAAACTTGTTATTTGTGATTTGTGAATATGCTACCGTCAAATGTGCATCAATTCATGTTTTCTTTAACTCTATGAAAATGCTCATTAGTGACCATATATATCAGACAAAATGTCACTAAACAACCCATATACCTTTTACCCTTTCTTTTTAGAAATATACATGAAACCTAGGTCATTTTATTACTTTTTAAGAAACTTGTCACTAAAGAACACATATGTAATGACATTTTGTTTATAGCTCATTAGCGATCAATTTGGTATCGAGTATACATCGGTCGCAAATGTAGCCATTGTTATCAGCCTTAGATAAAATTTGGTTGCAAATTGGTGGAAAATGTGTGATTTTTTTTAGAACAGCCAACACAACATATTATGTCTGACTTCCAACGGGAGTTTTTTCAACAAATCTTACTCTTATTGGGAGCCAGATCCCGCACATAGTTCCCGAAAACAAAAATAATACAAAGGTAAATCTTTGTGTTACAACTAAAATAAATTGGCAGTCACAAAACAAGGGGGGCAAGTTTGTTGGAAATTATATGGTCACAAAAGGCTATTGTGACTAAAATTGTTGTCGCAAATGCTCAATTTTCTAGTATCAATAATGTTCCTAATTCATAGTAAAAGTAGTCTTACAGGCTCTCCAACGTAACATCCTTCGGGGTCTTGTACTACATCGGAAGACAATAAATTTAGGGTTAATGAACCACCACAAGAGTATTTTAAAAACAATCGAAAAATACTGATTGATCATAGTTTGACACATACCCAATTGCTTGTAGTGACAATCTTTAGAATATCTATCAGAAATATCATCAGAGGGATGTTGATATTGAGCAAACATCGCGTTGTAGTAGTTTATTCCCAGAAAATCATACGAACCAGTTATGTTTTTACACTCAGCGATCGAAAATTTAGGCAAAACACGCCCATTTGGGTAATCTGGTGTTGGAGCGCTGGCAAATCTTTGCATGTCCTCAGGCCAACTTCCTTTGGTTAATGGCTCTAGAAACCTAAAATGCGAGTCAAGATATATATAACATCTAACTTTAGTATTATATAATTTTGAGGTATAATAATTTCATATGTGTACACATGTATATTATTCTTACCATCCAAGCATAAAATCGTAGGCATGATCAACAGCTTGGATGTCTTGTTGATGAGTTGGACCACGGTAAGGTCTAAAATACTTGCAATTTAGTGTAATGCCTACCTTGCCCTTTTGAAAAGGCTGAAACAAATGTACAAGTAGGGAAATGTCATTAAAAACTCTCTTTTACCCATAAATATTATTCTATACAAATCCAGAAATAAAATAAAGCATTATATCCAAATCGCATAAACCGATACATAAGAAAATCAGACCAAATATGCATTACTCAGGTTGTTGATTTTTTTTACAAATTCATGAAATTTAAACAAATTACTCAAAATTTTTACAAAGTTATTAAATTTACATTTCCTTTCCCGGCAACAATTAGTTTTTTTCTTTTTTACACTACAAGAAATGTGGGCATTAGAGGCAACAATTATTTATTTTTCTTTTTTTTTTAATTAATCGATGTTGATAGCGGTGATGATGGAAGCGACGATTATGGAAGTGGCGATATATGATCTTGATTTAACATAGTTTATGTTGTAAAATGATTTGTGTTTAAAAACGAGGATGATTATAACGTTATGTTTGTGACATTATGTTTAATCATGTGATATATGTTGTTTTAGTGTGTCGTAAACCGGATAATTTATTTGAGCAAAAAAGAAAAAAAAGCTGGAAATTTGGGCAAAATTATAAAAAAAAAACACTAATAGAGGCGACATAAGCTAGTCGCCTCTATTGCTCCTTTGGTATTAGCGAACAAAGTCTTTAGAGGCGACAATTGTCGCCTCTATTACTTAACAAGTATTAGTGACGATAACTATTAGAGGCGACATTGATCAATAGCGACGCCATTTTTTAGGGCACGCATGATTGACATGTGGTCTCTATTGCTTACTTTTCATGTAGTGTATATAATTAGCAGAATCCATCGATGATCTATTAATATTGTATGTTGGTGATACTTTTTTCTAGTACTGAAATAGTCAAGGGCACACATGATTGACAAATGTTAATTACCTTGTAATTTTCTTCATATAATCTATATGCAGCTGCATGAGAGTTCAGTAAGTTATATGCCACTCTATATGGTTCAACTTGAGGATCACCCTCTTGATTTTCGCCACCTCGACCAGGTGCAATTATGCCTTGCACATAACCAGCATAGATGAATGTATACGGCTCATTCACTGTCACCCAATTCTTCACCCGATCACCAAACTCCCAAAAACATATATCCGCATAGTTGACAAAATCATTCCTAATGTTTAAATTAAGAACCAACAAGTTGAGAGATCGAATCACACACCCATGTACAAACAAACATAAACAAGTACTTACACTATCTTTGTACTTAAGAAACCCTTGTACTCTTCTTCCAAAGCATTTGGGGTATCCCAGTGAAAGAGGGTGACAAATGGCTCGATGTCATTGGCTAATAACTCGTCAATCAGCTTGTTGTAGTAAGCGATTCCTTCCATGCTCTTACACATACTTACTTTGCCACCTGTATATATAATTTGTTGGATTATCTTGATGGGTCGGGTCAAGCGGGTCGCGGGTCAAATAAGTCAACTAGCTTAGCTGGGTATTTGACAATTTGTTTATGTGTTTTAGTTTATTATTTATGCAGTATTTTCAGTTTGAGTAAGTTTAGTAAGTCAAAGTTAACGTTGGTTTGGTTGTGAGTCATTCGGTTCTTTAGGAATTTTCCTTTTGAATCGGTAAAGTAGGTTTGGAACTTAGCCTATTTAAGGCATGTGTGAGCACTGAATTCAGTTCTTCTTTTATATATTTCAAGTATAATATTATTCATATTCAATCTCCTGTACATTTACGTATAGAAGGAAGTTGATTAGTTTTGAGTGCTAGTGTTTCATCTTGGGACTGAACCAACATATTTAGTATCAGTTTCTCCTAAAAACTGTTAAGATGTGATTCTACTTTACTAATATTCTAATAAATGGGGTATCCAAGGGCGAAGGATATGGAGGCCAGAGGGTGCCTGCACTACTAGAAAATGACTTCTTTCGCTACAAAAATTTCTGACAATTTTCCCACAACTCAAAATTTGCGACAAATATGTTACAACTTTTCGATAAACAGAAAAAACCAAAATTTACCCACAGGTTTTCGACAAATTGGCCACATAGCTTACAGTTGTCGCCATTTTGTCAAAAAACTGTCGGAAAAGCATAAAAAAGAGTTTGCCAGAATTTTGTCGGAAATGTTTCGATGAGAGCGTTTTGTCAGAATATTGCTGAAGATTTTGTGGTAATTTTGTCGCTAGCTAGAATACCAACAAGTTTTTTTCCCACCGATTGTTTTGTGGGAAATTTGTCTATATTGACCGTTTTCGACAGATTTCCGACAAATTTGGTTGTCGCAAATCTAGCAATCTTCTAGACTTCTAGTAGTGCCGGCCTCCACCGTTTTTTGGCTTAGTGGTAGAAGTTCGCGATTTTCGTAAGTAATTTTTATATGAATCGAGTCCAGCCCCCACCAATTTGATCTTCCGGCCCCAACTGATAAGAATAAATTTGGGTCTCATGATTTCCGGCCGCCACCACTATTTTTTTATTTCAAGCTTTGCCATTGGGGGTATCACATGTTTTTTGTTATTATTAAAATTTTACTATGTTTAGGCTTGGAACCAATAAAACCTTGTCACTTCACCTGGTAATATTCTTGACCATGAAATAGAGAATCTGTATGAGTTAACACCCATTTTCTTCAGTAGCTGAACATCTTCCTGTCATGTTTTTACAAAGGAGACAAAATTATGAACAATTATGCAAATATATTACACCATAATTACCATCAAAGTTATCCAACTATATAATGTTAGTCACAAAAAATGTACAAAAGCATAGAACATAACTCTAAGCCATAAAAGTACGTAAAAATTATGTGTAGGAAGTTCTTATGCATTTCTGACCATTTTATTTATTCATTTTAAAAAAATTCTACGCATTTCCAAGACAATTGTTCCTATGCATTTCCGTAGCATTTTAATTGTTATGTTAAGGACCGAAAAGGACAACTTGAAACTTGCATATCTTCAGAATGTCATTGTGTTACCTTCAATCTTGAATAATGATCAACAGAATGGCATCCATTTGCACCACCCGTCTTGTCTGTTTATTAAATTTAAACTATTATTAGAGTAAAGATCGAAATACAATAAATTTTTTAAGAGTGAGGAATAGAGAGAGACCAGGGTATCTCAAGCTAAAAGTGTCACATATACTTAAGCCTTTACCATGTGCTCTCCAACCACCTTCAATCTGATATCCAAATCAAGAAATAGTTAGAGAACAAATTAATTAACAAAAAATAAAAAAAAAACATTTTTTTTTCAACTTTATAAAATTTTAAAGTTGTAATTGAAAATAACAATAATACTATTGAAAATGACAATAATAGTATGTTTATATATGTGTAAAGTTAAGAGTTCTATAATATATTTATTTTGATAACTTGTTAATAAGAAAAACACAAAGTAGTTTTTTAAATAAAGTTTTTAACATTTTATTGATTTTGAATATTTTTAGGTTTTTCTATAACTTATATAAATTTAGCATTAGATTATAAAATAAATTAGGGCCACCATTACCAACAATCTTCTTCCCAAAATCTTTTGGTAGTTCTTTACTTCTTCTTTAAGAAATGTCACTTTTAGGCATATAAGCTTACATGTAAACCTAACCTATCATAAGCATGCATAAACAGTTAAACACACACCTGATATGCAGATGATCCGACCCCAAAGACAAAATCATCGGGGAAATCAGTGCGCTTAACATCCGAAACATGATCACGATCATTAATAAAGTCGGAATTTGTTTCACTAGCCATGATAAATGATCAAACGTAGTAGGCTAGCTTGAGAGGATACTTAGAACTCCACAACACTTGGTTTTGTGGTCTCATATATATAGAGCCTCCAAAGCGCAATGCCTAAACTTGAGCTGCTATAAATAGATAATCATACATGTTCGGTAATTATAATTAGAATAGCTAATACCATAAAGAACCAAGATACATTTTATAATTTGTAAAAAAAAAAAAAATCTCTTGGTTAAGTATAAAACATGTGAATTTGTATGAAATAGCCCACTTGCAAACATGAACATTGTGTATAATTTTGTTAACAAAATGCACAAAGTTTGACTATTTATGTATTATATGTAAGAATATATTTCAGTGGCCATTGTAATCATTTATCTTATAATCATGATCCCTAATTGATCACCTAATAACCATATATTCTAACCATACACCCTAAACAGAAACTCAATCCAACTAAGAAGATAGCGTCCTCCAACACTCTGTCAGCATCTAATTCTAGACTCACTAACTTATCAGGTATTATTTATTATCATGTTTTCCATTATATACAATCAGACTTGATCAATATTTGGTATCAGAGTATATGTTGCTTAAATCAGTTCTGACTGTTTTCCCCTAGATATCGAATTAAAATCGGATAAACTATTTTAGATTAAAACTTCATAAAACTTTGTCAAAAAATCGTCATGTATCACATTTTCAAGTAACTATAATTTTTATGAATTTCGAAACCTGCTTATTAACCATTAAGTTTTCAGATTTTAGTTCCAGAAAATCGGAAATTTGTATGTTTATTTTTCGAGATGTTCTTCAGTCTTCATCCTAAAATTCGAAAAATATGTTTTGTTTTAGTTCGGAATTGAGATTGATTCTGTTTTTCCTAAGTTTTTGGATATCTCCAAGATTTTGAAATATATATCCTTGAAAATAAAAGGTCTTGGTTATCTTGAAATCTCCTAAAAATTGGAAACAAATTTAATGCTTAGTCTCTAAGATTTCGAATTTGAACGAACTAAATAAGTAGTTCTCGAACTCATAATTTTTCAAGAACTGATAATTTTTGAAAAACCTTGAAAACTGAGAACCCAAGCTTACACGGTCGTAGGTTAACTGGTTTGAGTTTACAGTCTTAGGTTTATGAATTTCAAGCTCTCGGGATTTTTAGGTTCACAGCCAAATGGATGCTAATTCGAGATCTCATAATTTTTTGAGAACTCCATATTTTTTGAGAATAGTTACCAATCAGAAAGTGACACACAACTCTCGAATAATCCATGCAATCATTGTTTTTTGAAATTCCACAACAACTTACCCATAATTTGCTAGCGTTATGGTTGTCCCAGTGGCGTAAACCAAAAGTTCAGGGGTAAAGTTCAAAATTTATATTTTATCATTTTCATAAAATGTAAACGAAACAAAAATAAAAACACGATACTAAAATTAAATTTAAACACAAAGCTTTTAGATTTTTCTTCTTTGGTTTCTGAAAGCGTGAAATTGAGTCATCACACCCTTTGCTTTATGAAAAATTTCTCTTTCTATCGTACAAATTAGAGCATTATGCAAAAGTATCTCTTGCACCTTAACTACCAACACTTGCAACATATAACATAAGGAATATGTTTTTTTTTTCTTGTGTAACGTTATACTCTAACCAATCATATCTACCAAAGCATTGTGCAAAAGTTGCACTATCGCAGGACATAGAAGGCGGAGACGCGAACGCCAAGTAGGGAGGGAATGGCAGGTGGCTGGCCGGTGGTGGCTGCAACTACAGGCAGGGTCGCCTGATGCTTCTTGTCATTCATGTTATGTTCGACGTTGATTCTTTTCGTTTATTTTTCCAGGGTTTACAACGAGCCGAGCTACTCGATCTCGGCTCGAAAAAAAGCTCAAAATGAGTTTTTGAATGAGCTCATGCCCGAGCTTTACATATGGAGATCGAGCCGGCTTGCGAGCCTAAACGAGCCCATTGTATAAATTTTAATTAATATTTATAAAATTATGAGAAATAACTAAACTATATATAAAATAGAAAAAATTACGCCGTTAGTCCCTGTGGTTTCCTTCCAGTTGCAATGTCAGGTATTAAGGTTTTATTGTTTCACTTTAGGGTATTAACCTTTTAATTTGTTTCAATGTCAGGTATTAGGGACTAACCTAGTTAAAACTTAACTGAGTTTGAGGGGTATTATGGTTCATTCACCTGTTTATAAAGAAAAACAAAATAAAAGCCAAAACCCACTCGTACAAGACTCGAACCCGGGACCTTGGCTTATTAAAACACCAAGCAAACCAGCTGATCTAAGCTACCAGATGGTTATTATTCTGATCAGAATCTTTATAAATGAAATCGCTGAGGTCATCTTCCCCAATTCAACCCAAACCAAACCCTAACTCCTGGGCTGCAGATTATTTTGGAGTCTGTTCGCAATGTATCAATATATCAGTTATCATCCTCCAATCGAGAAATGTATAACAAATTAATAATATAAACCTAGATTTAATAGATCTGAAATCTGAATGCAACAAATTTCCTCTCTAACTTATAATACGTATTCATCGCAATAGCTATATATCAATAATAATAAAAGCGTAGTCATCAAACTATCTATCCATCCAATAAAAAGCATCCGCATTAGCAACACAATATAATAATGAATTCCACAATATAATAATGTTCCATTCTATTTTTTTCAGATTTTTGTTCCTAACTCTCGAACCTGTTCTTCGTAGTTCATCCCGTAAATCAACTTGTTTTGATGCCATTTTATTCTTTTTATGGTATACTTCGAAAGCCCCTTAAAACAGATGTTTAATCGTTCGTATATCTAGCTATTGATTCGGGTGTTAGGGTTAGGGTTTAGAAAGTGAATTGGGGAAGAAGATGAACATTGAGTTATTATATAAAAATATTGTTGTTTCTAAACATTCATCAAACAATTGCCTTGGTCTAGTGGTTGTAAGTGTTTGTTATTTCCAAATGAACCTGGGTTCGAGTCCATGAACCCACGGTTTTGTAATTTTTTTACATTAAAAACTGAATATATAGGTGAATGGACCATAATACCCCTCAAACTCAGTTAAGTTTTAACTAGGTTAGTCCCTAATACCTGACATTGAAACAAATTAAAAGGTTAATACCCTAAAGTGAAACAATAAAACCTTAATACCTGACATTGCAACTGGAAGGAAACCACAGGGACTAACGGCGTAATTTTTTCTATAAAATAATAATGATAATTAATACAATTTACTTAATAAATAATAAACGAGCCAAGCTCAAGCTTGAAAAAGATACCTACGAGCCGAGCTCGAGCTTTCATAAGTTTTTTTTTTTTTTTTTTTGAACGGCAAATTTCTACACCCTATGGGACTTGAACCCATGACCTCCCCCTTAGGTGTTCCTAGAAGCTTTGCTTCTACCATTGGGCCACCAACCCCAATAAGTTAAATGAGCTCAAGCTCGCTTCCGCTTGTTTGCACCCCTAGTTTTTTTCCCATTCAAACTTTAAACAAACTTATTGGGCTTAAGTCTTATGGCTTCAATCTTATAATTAATAAATAAAATTGGTCAATGGGCAATGAATTTACGGACTTTCTTTTTTTGTTGGGCTAATAATAAAAGTTTTAGAATGTTTTGGGTTTTAAAAGAAATAGAGAGGTAACATTTTACAAATTTAGAGGTAATGTAATACAAAAAACATAATAAATAAATAAAATTGCACTACGCTAAAAAAGTTGAGGGTAGCGAGCCCTCCACATGCAATAGTCCGCCTTTGGGTTGTCCTCTTTCATTGATTCCCTAAGAGCATTCACATTTGGTCCACAAAATGTATGTGAGTGTGTCTATCAAATTATATGGGGTGAGTGTGTCCATCAAATTATATGGGGCGAGTGTAAGTGGTTGTGAGTGGAGGAGAGAGAAAATATTTGGTGTAAGCACTGTTCCACCCTATATATGAAAAGCTACTGTTCACCCCTATATATATTTTAATATTTTTGTAAGTAGTTGTGAGTGAGGAGAGAGAAAATATAATGATAAAAGTATGAAAATGTATTATTATTTTAATTAGGAGAGAGAAGATTTAGGGGTGAAGTAGTGATTTTTAGTGTAATTTGATGGATGAGATTTGATGAAGAGGATGTGAATGCTCCAAATAACTTATTTAGACGCATTCTCTAATGTTCTGTAACCATCTAAACTAAATGTATTTAACATGATCATATTCATTTGTCAACATCATCGTATTATTCATTTAAAAGCCAAAACTTCTGGCCACATTATGAAAATGTAACATATTAGAAGCTTATCAACCACACCATTTACATTCAGTTGTCAACTACAACGTATTTAATTTAAACCCAAAACACATTGACTAATCACGTTACAAAACATGTTAGAAGCGCATCAACAGCATTTATATAAGCATGACATCTACATCATATACACTTCAAAACTGAAAGTAGATAAAAATTTTAAATCCAAAGAGTATCTCCAAATATGTATATACCTGTATTAGCGGCTGCAGCTAACACACAGGGGGGACATCTGTTACCCCTCGATTTCCTAGCGAAGTGGAAAAAAAAAATTGTTTTTTAAGGTATTTTTATAAAATGTTACCCCTAAAACAATATTTTTGTTACCCCTTAACATAATTTTTATAAAATGTTACTCCTTGTTTTATATTCTTGATCCGCCACTGCCTGTATACATACATATACTTTTTGATTAAGCAATTGGAAAAAAAATAGCTGGGACAATGTAAAGTTTTACTGTAACCTACTTATAAATTGGGTATAAGTCGGGTAGAAATTGGGTATTTGTATTTTTTAGATGTAATTTGATGACTACAATAATTTTGTGATAACTACTTTGTAATTAAAAAAGATCTAAAGATTTATTTCAAAACTACCTTTTAAATTCAGGTAAAATTTTATGACAACAAACTTCATAAAATATGGTTTGCTTATGAAGCCAATTTTTATACATATAACAATTTATAAGAAAATTACTTTTAGATATGTTAGGTGATCATAGTGTCATTAATTCCTTTTTAGGTAATCAGAATTTACAACAAGAAATAATTAGGCTTATGAAAAAAAAAGCAAATAATTAGCTATAACAAAAAAATAAAAAAATAAAAAAACTAAACATTTAAATTTGCTTCTGGTGTAACAAAATGAACCGTTGTTAAAGTGTGGTAATTCTATAAATACAAAATTTTGAGAGGCAAAATACTAAGAACTCAACAAAAGATTTTATATAGGTAAAGTTAAATAGTGACATGTAGAAGTTATTCAAACGCAAAACTTATAACAATGATAACAAGAAAGCCTCAAAAGCAGATGATGGAAAATAATTCAAGTAAATGAAAAAACTTTTGTGCGTCCGAAATGAATAATGTTCCTAAATGATCTTTACATAAACATCTTTATTGTAGACAAACTCGAGCATCAGGTGTCATAACTCCTAAGCCGATTCTGATCATAACCACCACCTTATCTTACATAATCGGCAACGTGTTTTGTAGCACCTTATCTAGAGCATACGGTGTTGCTATCGTTTGGTCCATGAATCTTAGTCAATGGTTTTTTCTGCACCTGCAAGAATAATACATATTAGTAAAGGTAGTCTATGTTTGACTTCTGGTGTCAACTACTTGATTTCCAAATCAAGTTAAGAACAAAATTAAGCTACCAATCAGTAACAACAGATAAAAGGAAAAAAAGGTAAAGAGGCCGCTACTCTAATCTCGAAAGAGAAAATAATCACTTAACACCATTAACATTAAGAATCTGATCATCAGGAGTGAGAACCAAGAGGGATAACACCATCACTAATTTCCGAGGAGCTATTGCACGTTGAGTAAGTAGAAGCTTGATTGAATGCAAACTCAATGAGAAAGCTTGAGATCCCAGTCTTTTGACCAAGGTACTTAGAATCGTCGTTCAAGGTCTCTAGAGTCTTTTAGTATGTAGCTGAAATGATACGTCAAAACACCACCAAGAGCTTCTTTAATAAATAAGTCTGGAATAGGCATTTGGGAACACGTAGCGTATCCCTTTTTTAAGAAAAAAAAAACTATCTTGAATTTAGTAAAGGCCCTTTAGATGCAACTTGAGTAGAACAAATAGTACTAACAAAATTGGCGCTTCATGTAATTCTTTGATAAAAGAGAATCCATGGACTCGATCTTCCAATATAGATAACATAGTGTGTCTACTAGACAGAGCATCTGCCATCATATTTGAGGAATCAGCCTTGTTGTGTTTACATACAAATGGAGTACATCTGAAAAGATTCAACCCACTTGGCATGTCATGGATTAAGCTTATGTTGGCCATCAATGATCAATGTACATGAGAGCCTCATGATGATTCATGAGTGGTTCACATTTGTCATCTCTTTTACATATCAACCATCTATAAAGTGAACCACTCATGAATCATGAATAATGATCTCTCCATCCCTCCTACAGACCTCAGCTTTGATCAAATTAGGCGCCGCCTAAAGGCCTTGAGGCGTTTTCTGGACACCTCACCAAGCATCAAAGTACAGGAGCACATTGCTAATAAGAGGTCTTTGGACTTCATTTATCAACCTCATGAAGGTATTTGGAGCATTAGGCAAACCAACTTGCATGACAAGTCATCCAAAGAGACCTATTTTAAAGGTTTTTTCACTCATCCCAATCCTTCATTCTAATAACTTAATGATACCCGTTGTGAAGATTAATCACGAAAAACACAAAAGAAGTAGGCACGCAAAGTGAGGCCTGAGCGCCTTAGAGACACGCAAGGCAACTACTTAAAAACTTGTAGGTTCTCACTGTAACACAAGTTTTTATATTTCTATACTTTGTCCTTTCTAAAGGGTGTTCTTGACAATTCCCATGAAAAGAGCAACATTTTTTTTAACTTCAGAAAGAAACTTTCTCAAGTTACATTTACCTATACACCCATTATTCGTATTAAGAAAAAAAAATGTGGTCCTTTACTTTAGAGGCGGAAAGTTCGACCCATTTATTTAGAATGGTTTACCTGGGTTCATGATTGCAGAACTCGCTAGGCGCTACCAACTCGGCCGACTGGGGAGTTGCGAGTACTCCGCCTAGTCGGGCGAGTACTCGGTCTAGTCGGGCAAGTACTCGGGGATCGAATCGGCCTATGTGGGGAGTACTCGGAACATTCGGCCAACTCGGCTATACTCGGTGACCCACTCTGTAGCGAGTACTCAGAGAGTAATCGGTCAACTCGGACGACTTTTGCAACTACGCCTGGGTTAACTTCATAATAATATGATATATAATGGGTGAAAAAGGTAAAATTTAAATAACTAAGGCTAGCCAACAAAGAAATGTATTAAGAGTTGTCCAAAGTGTGTTTGATGCACTAAATCTCCTAAATCTTTTATTTAAGAAACTAAATTATTATTGAAACAACATATACTTGTGCCACATATTGGACACTAACTATAAAAAAAAATAACAAAAAAACATTTGACCATATATAATTAGAAAGCAAACTAACTTTTTTCATCATGAGAAAATAGCATTGACAAAAGCTTCTGCCTCAAACGGCTGGAGATCTTCCACCCCTTCCCCAACACCTACAAACTTCACTGGAATTCCGAGCTCATCAACTACACTAACCTGCAAGCATAGCATGTTTTCAAGACACACGATTAAATGTACCAATTTATAAATATGAAATTATACATGCATCCAAAGAGTTAAAGAAAGCATTCACGTACCACGCAACCGCCTCTTGCAGAGCCATCGAGTTTAGTCAAAATGAAACCAGTTATTCCTACAACCTGCCCCCAATGATGTTGTATAATTAATATATTAACAAATTTTCATATAAAATACGCTACCGTATTGAAATATGTAACTTATGCAAGTTTGTGAACTGTGAAGTACATAACGTAGGTAAATAAATTTGGAAGCTTTACCTCGTTAAATTCCCTAGCTTGTGGGAGCATATTCAAACCCGTCGTTCCATCCAAAACGAGTAAAATTTCCTGTAAGTTGTGTAAACTGTGAAGTAATCACATATATCTAAAAATCTTAACAAGTATGTTTAAATCATATCATTTTCCCATTGTCATCAACTCACTGTTACAGAACAGTAATCCTAATTATCTTGACCTTATAGAAGGGCATTTTAGACATTCACTAATTAAGCTATGTAATGAAATGTCATAGGTCCCTCTATTTTGACCCTGTAGAAGGGCATTTTAGACGTTTACTAAATAAGCTATGTGATTAAATGTCGTAATTTTTATGAAAAGAAGATAGCATCGTCATCATCATCATACTCAGATAATCACACCAATAGCAAAAGCTAAGGTAGGATCTGAGGAGGGATAGCACATCTAATGAAAATATGACAGCTAACCAAAGCACCGTACATTAGGGGCACCGTTAACAATTTTAGCAATGGCCTTTTTGCATGCAATCAATTCTTCCATCAAGCTATAATTAGTATGTAGACCTATAAGACATAAAACAACCAAAAAATGGTCAGTAAACATCAATTGAAGTGAAATTTAAGTAACTTGGTTGACCAAGATCATGTCTTACGTCCAGAGGTGTCACATAACACGATATCAAAACCCTTCTCTTTCCCTTTCTTAACAGCCTGTGATAGAACTACTCAAAATGAACTTCAAGATCACATGTTAGTAATAGTAGCTGCCGTAAAACCAACTATATTACTTTTGGTTTAATTGTCTACCTGCCGATGCTTTCGCCTTCTCTTTTTCAGCTGAAACAATCTCACAGCCTGTTCTTTCGGCCCAAATTTCCAGTTGGTCACTCGCAGCTGCCCTAAATGTATCACCAGCAGCCAATAGTATCTACACATATTTTAAATAAATAATTACATCAGTAGAGTAACCAAAAGATACTTCACTCTGTTGTACATTGATCATAAAGTTTTCAAGATTTAACTCGTTAAGCATACGAAGACATAAAAGTATTAACAAATCATGAACTCACTGAAGCACCTTCACTCTTCAACCGATAAGCCAATTTCCCTGCCATTAAAACAACAGAAACTGTCAACTGAAATAACCAAAAATCAGAGAAAAAATATATAATGTAAAATCCATTGTCATTAAACATACCAAGAGATGTAGTTTTTCCACCTCCATTCACACCAACTATCATGATTACAGCCGGTTTCCTATAAAAATAACTTCATTAATAATAATCATCAACAAACTAAAATCATACGAACATAAGATGCGTAAGGTCCCAAGACCACACATGTCACAAACCTGAATCCAAGTTTAAGCTCTGTTTTAGCACCTTTGGTCGTCAAGATATCCAGTACGCTCTTCTTCAAAGCATCCTACAAAATATACAAATAATAAAGGGGTGAAAATTAGTCGGAAGCTACGCATAACATTTTGCAGTGTACTTTATTTTAATTTACATGTAACGTTTTGCAGTGTTAAAATTATAAACATTTGGATCATTCACCACCGCCTATCAACCGAGAGTAAGCAAAGTAGCCAATAGAAAAAAGAAAACACAAAAATCACATTCACAACACTTGCCTTTATTTCAGTTCCTGATTTGAGCTTTCCAGCATATATATCATCCCGCAAGCTCTCCACAATCTTTATAGTAATCTTTGGGCCAAAATCCGACACCAATAATGCCTAAAAGCATAGAAGATAGACATAATTTCCATTATATAATTACAAACGTATGCGTGTGACTGATCATTGAACATCAAATTTCTTTCTTTATGAGCACAAACAAGTTTCAGGTTTGGTTGTAAGCAGTCTGCGTATTCAGTTGTTTGGCATGGCATAGAAATAAAACCACCAAAAACCCAAAGTATCTGATGTTGTGGCTTCAGCAAAGCATCACTAAAGCATTGTTTTCAAAAAAAATCATAAACTATACTGGGTGCCAGTACCGTACCGTACTCTACCATACCATACCATACCTATACCAGTGTTATTCATATTTCCGTACCGACCTAGTATCAACCGAACAACATCGTTACCTGTACTCATTTTTATGGTTTACAGTTCCAATACGAGTCGGTTAAGATACTTTTTAGTATTTTTACACTGCTGGTATCTAATGAGTTTGTATGCACACCAAATTTTTATTTAATAATTTAATTTTTATATAACATTTCGATACAAATTTTATCGAAAATGTAGTTGTGTTCAAAAAAAAGTTTTTTTTAAATCATAAACCATACTGGGTGCCAGTACCGTACCGTACCATACTGATACCAGTGTTGTTCATATTTCCGTACCGACCTAGTATCAACCGAACAACATCGTTACCTGTACTCATTTTTTATGGCTTAGAGTTCCGATACGAGTCGGTTAAGATACTTTTTAGTATTATTGCACTGCTGGTATCTAATGAGTTTGTGTGCACACCAAATTTTTATTTAATAATTTAATTTTTATATAACATTTCTATACAAATTTTATTGAAAATGGCGTTGTGTTAAAAAAATTCCTTTATTTAATCATAAACTATATTAGGTGCCAGTACCATACCATACCATACCGATACCAGTGTTGTTCATATTTCTGTACCGACCCAGTATCAACCGAACAACATCGTTACCTGTACTCATTTTTATGGTTTACTGTTCCGATACGATCCGGTTTAGATACTTTTTAGTATTTTTGCACCTGCTACTTCTTATCAATACACATAGACTATACCCCAATCAGTTTTACAATTACACCTAATTACAAACCAATTAGAGGTCTACACGGCCGAGTAATCGCTACAAAGTACGGTGCCGAGATTAATTGGACTTAAATGTTAAAATGTATAGACTTTTTTTCAACAACAATTAAAAAAAAAGAAAAAAAAACTACCTCTTCAATTTCATCAAGAACACGATCAGTATCAGAGAGGTTCCAATACAGTAAAAGCTCATCAATAACAGCCAAATTATCTCTAGTTTTAGTAAACCCACCAGAGAATATCTTTTCCACGTCTTTTTTTGCTTTTTCTTTGATCAACCGACCCAGTTTGGTGAAGAATCCGGTCTCAGAACCGGCGGCGGAGCATCGGAACTTGGACAGGTGAGCGGTGGTTGGAAATTGGAGGTGTGGCGGAGAGTGGTGGTTGAAGACGGTGGTTGAGAGTAGTTTGTGAGATAGTGGAGAGGCCATTTGTGTTGTTACAGATGGATAGGGGAGGAAGATGAAGTTTATAACATTATCTTTTAGTGTCAAAAACAAGTAGTAGTAAAGTAAAAGGTTAAAGATGTGAAGTTACAAAAAGATACAAGCATGGTATCATCTTAGAGTGTCTTTGGGATTGCGTTTTAGATTATTGTGTTTTGAAAACACAGATAATCAGCTTTTAGTGTTTGGATTGCATTTTGAAAACGCACATAATCAGTTTTTTAGGCTACCAAAACGCAATAGCCTATAATCAGCTTCACCCCTGCTTTTCCAAAACGTATAATCTGTTTTGAATAATCAATCCCAAACACCCCCTTAGTGTGGGTAGTGAAAAGGTATTGAAAAGTGCTGATAAAATTTAGGAAAATTACAGAAATCGTCCTTTATGTTTATAACGTTTTTAGTGGTTGTTTTTTAACTTTAAAAAAATTGATGAGAATTGTCATTTATGCTTCAAAACCTTGCACTGTCTTGTCTGTCCTTTAGCACTAATCCGGTTTAAAATTTCAGTTAAGTCTAGTTATATAAAGGTAATATAGTCTTTTTATCTACCTATTAGAAAATGGTTTAATAAATAAATCAAAAGAAATAAAAAAAACTTAATATATATATATGGGTCGGTTCAAATACAAAGTAATGAAAATGTGCGAAGTACATGATAATTACGTAATGCTTTCATGAACATACAAAAACATTACGTAATTATCATTACGTAATGCTTTCATGAACAAACAAAAACATTACGTAATTATCATTACGTAATTTATCATGTACTAGTAGTGATTCTGTCTATGGTACGTATTTTTTGGTACGTGATTTTAGTTATGAACTAGTAGTGATTCTGTCTATGGTACGTAATTTTGTATGTTACGTTTTTTAGGGGTATGAAAATTGTTATGTAAAGTTTTGAATGATTACGTTTATGGTAGGTGATTTTGGTAATGAAACTATAATGATTATGTATACAATGGAACTATAATGATATATGTATGTGGTACGTAATTTTGGTAATGAAGTAGTAATGATTCTGTTTATGGTACGTAATTATGTATGTAACGTGACTTCGCATACTTCGCACGTTTTTGTCACTTTTCAAAATAACTGCCCTATATATATATATATATATATATATATATATATATATATTATATTCTCTTTCTCAGTTTCTCTACTCCACCACCACCAAACCAATTCCACCATCTCTATAAACCACCCACCACTACCACCCCACATCATCTGCCACTATTAATCTCTTCCAACTCACAACCACCTGCCACTATCAACCTCACCCATATTGTCTGATCTATAGTGCAATAACGAGCACAAACAACAGGACCAAACCATTGATTCATGTACATCAAGAATTAGGTCAAAACACTACGACCCAGATCACTAATTTCACTAATTCACCACCAAGTGAATCGATTGATGAAAGGAAACCAGAACTGAATGAGGGTTTTGAATTGGGTTTGAAAAGGAATGAAAATAAGAAAGAAAAAAGGCAGAGAAAAAGATGGCAAGGGTTGAAGAAGCAAGTGAATGATGATTTTGAAAGGCAGAGTGTGAGTGATTGTGATTAAAAAAAGGTGATAAGATAAGGGTACTATACATAAGGGAAGAACTTGAGGGTTTGGGGATGTTGGAATTGAACAATATACCTCAATAATTATTATTAGGGGGTTTCAAAATTGTGACTGGTGTATGGTGTGATGGTTGATGGTTGTGGTGGTGTGATGGTTGATGGTGGTATGGTGTTTTAGGTGGTGGTAACTGGCGAAGGGGATAGTTGTGGTGGTGTGATGGTTGACAGTGGTAGTGTTGTTGATAAGAGAGAAGAGGAATACAGGGTTATGGTGTGATGGTTGATGGTTGACGGTGGTGGTGATAAGAAAGAAGAGGACATGGTTGTGGTGGTGGTGAGCTTAGAGAGAGAAAAAGAAAGGAGCTGAGAATGAGGTAGGGTTGTTTATATATTATCTCTTTGTTAGGTAAAATTACTAACCTACACTCGTGTGCAATGCACATGATTAAACTTAACTGAAAAATTTGACCAGGTTAGGCCTAAAGGATGAGAGTTGCAAGATTTTACAGCATAGGACGATTCTCATCAATTTTAAAGTTAAAGGACAACCACTGAAAAATGATGTAAACATAAAGGACGATTTCTGTAATTTTTCCTAAATTTAAAGGTATCAAGCCATAAAAAGGGGTATTGGAACCTGTATTGATGTTTCTCGAGTGGTATTGGTTCGGTTTTGTAGCAGAAACACGTGTATTACAAAATTAAAAAGTTTATTTACAATGATTAGTAAGTAGTGGAATCATATTTTTTTTCTGCAGGGTAGAAATTTAGATGGGTCGTCCATCTATCGTTATATAACTTTTTTTTGGTTTGGATGGAGTCGAGTCAGGTCATATAAATGAGTGATAAGGATGAAACCTGATCGATTGTTGGCGTCCGATGACAGTGAGTATGGCACGAACCGACGAATGCGAAGGGTCGAAGGGATGGAAAGATGTGATGCGCTGCTTTTCTTTTTAAATTTTAATATTTAAACCATATTGGGCTAAAATTTGGCTTGGACTAGCATTCTCCCAAGCAATGTGATTTGTATCAATCAAAAGAATATTAACATGTGATTTGTATCAATCAAAAGCAATCATGCAATAAGAATCGGTTTGGTTTGTCAGGGTACCGCCACTTATAAAGCATATATAAAAAATAGACTATATTTTAAATGCAACTTTGCTTTCAACAAAATTTACCTCAAAATGTCAGAAAAAGTTAAGCAAAGTCGTATATTTAATTTGTTTAACTTAACAAATCATAGATAAACCATATATAGCATATGAAAAAAAAAACAAAAAACAAAACAAATAGTTGCCATGTGACCGGTTTTGAATGGTGCATGTACTATTCATTAGTTTTCTTTCTTTCTTAGCTGTGTGATATGGAATGGTTTCCCTAGGGGCTCCACTTTGTCACGTTTACTTCGCGTAGACAAGGGTTTAATTTGTTAACACCGGTGCAATAGAATAGAATAAAGTCAATTTAATTAAAAAAGAAAAAAACAAAAAAAAATGTGATTGGTTGTGAGAAAGAGCCCCAAATGATCAGTCTGTTGACCTTTGCCGTTGTGCTCACGAAGCTTCAATGACCCCCCCCCCCCCCCCCTCAAAATGGCGTCCAAGAGATGGAGGGACGCTATTGACTGAAATTTTGCTGAGGTAGAGGGGACGCCATAAGCCTTAATAATTGATTGATAAATGAGCATAAACGTAATTTACTCTTTATAAAAACTACATATATTTATTTCTTTTTAGTCTTATAGTTATCTCATAATCGACTAAGTTATTTAACATGAATTCCAATTCAAATAGATCCTAATCCAGTTTAAAAAAAATTCAAATTCAAAGGACTAAAGTTGTTGGTAAAGTGTAAATCTCCCTTTAAAATTCACTTGTTCAAACCATAGGATAAAGATAGTCCTTAAAAATAAATAAAGGAACCAAGTTGCATATACCAAAAAGCGACCCGATAAACACTCCCAAACTAATGATGACTAATCCTCACCTTCCTTTCGTGTGAACGGAAACATCCTCATCCTTTCTATCTCATTACCAACAAACTTCCCTATATCCATATAACTCTCCTATACATTAATATTAATAGGATTATATAAACACCTTCACAACCCTAATTTAGTCACCAAAACACAATGAACAAACCATATTCTAGACTCCTAGAACTCACAATCATCTCCGGTGAATCCCTCACACTCTCCGGAAATCGTTCGATCAAGAAAAACACATACGTGATCATCAAACCCGAATCAAGCAACGACGAATTAACAACCTCAACCGACGCCGAAAATGGGTCATATCCAACATGGGGTCAAAAGTTTAACGTCAACATGCCCATGCATGCAACTTTTTTCACGTTAGAAGTACGTTGCAAGAACTCGTATGGTGATCATGCGGTTGGATCGGTTAGGGTACCGGTGTCCGATTTTACTAGGTGGTATTTTCCTGCTAATTATTTGCATTTTTTGAGTTATAGGTTGAGAGATAGGTTTGGTGAACGGAATGGGATTATTAATCTTTCGGTTAAGGTTAAGTCGTCGGAAGAGGTTGTTGGTGGTTCGACGGGGTGTTTGGCGGCGGCGACAGGGTGGAAGTACGGTGGTGGAACGGTTGGGCATGGCGTGGCTCAAGGGGTGGCTATTGGTGTTCCTTTAAGATATTGATAATTTGATATTGGGAAAGTGAAATTTTATTTATTTTTTTATATATATTGTTTTTAAGTTTACAAAAGTGGGATTTTTTTTATTTGATGGTGACAATTTATAAAGTTATATAGTTTTTGATATTGTGTTCTATTAATGTTCTCTTGGTTTTTGTTTGTGTTTGTGTGTGGGTGGGTGGGTGGGGGTGGGGGGGGGGGGGGATCACGGGACATTAAAAAGGAGGGGTCAGACTCTATACATATAAAATTTTCGAATGAAAAAACATAAATTTACACTATTTGAGCAAAAAACGAAGGGAGCCGAGGGCACCATTAACCTCTGCCAATGACCATGGCAGTGTTGTGAAGACAAGAGACACGGTTACATTTATGCGCCTGTGATGCTACCTTGACGATACAAGGACAAGATGAGGATCGTGGCTGATTCAAACGGTAAGGAAATAATTACTACTCCAAGGAGAAAAAAAGTAAAGATCATAACACACCAATCGGACGATATAAGTTGGTTACTCACTAAAGTACCAATAGCAGTATCGAAGAATATGGAGAAAAGTCTCAAATGGTTTCAGTTTAGGTCAATTCAGTTAAGTTGGTTACCCACTAAGGTTGGCTAGTCATCGGCTAATCGATTTTGACTACTTTTTTGGGTTAGGACCACCAAACTTTGTTAGTTTTCAGCTAATTGATTTTGACCACTCTTTTGTGCTATAAGTGACCAAACTAGTTGTTTTTAGCCTAATGGTGTGATAAATTTATAAGAAAAGAGGCTAATATAGAATATAACATATAATAATACAACTTGGCTATAACAAGCCATACCCTAACCCCGTTATGGGTCGAGTCTTGCATCTCAGTCGCATAGTTCCCCCTTGGCCGCCTCCTCACGCCTCTGTAACTATACTCTTTCCCCAGCTACAAACACTCGTGATCTTTTTGTTTAATTGAGCGATTACTCCGAAAAGAGCAGGCAGAAAAAAAGAAAAGAGAAAGAAAAACTGTGAAAACATGTGGCTGATTAGTCATTGCCTTAGATATATACAGACAGATTACAGTATAAAAATATTAAAAACCCTATAACTTTACATCTCGTGTGAGTAAAAACGAAACAAAAAAAAATGAATCCATCAACCTACGTAACAATAAACAACATGAAAAACGTTCACTCAAAACCTTTTACTGTCTAACCCGGTATTGTAATGCTGCACAGCCAAAACTTTCTTCCCAGAAGATGAGACACTCACATTGGAACAAAAGTACAACATTAACACAAAACTCATTTCATAGCAAAAAAACCGAGCACAAGAGCATGCATTAAAAGTATAGCCCAAATCTATCGAATTTTGCATCCAATCTGTCAAGTAGATTTATACGGATGCTTACAAATAAAAAAACTTAGCTACATCATAAGAACAACATACCTATACGCCTATAATTTGACCTTTTTTTGCCATTTGTAAACCTCCGGTAATGGAGATGAAGGTGCAAGGAGTGCTTGCTCTGCGGCAAAAGGTTGATGTCTGGTATGACCATGCTTTCAGAATGACCCTTCACATACAAACTTCTTTTCACATGCTTCATTTTTCGACATGTTTGGGTACAAGGCGTTGGACCAACTCTGGAGATGCATGCGCTAGCTCTGTACCAGTTGGAAAGTCGGTATAAGTGTCAATTTTGAAAAAAAATTGTATTTGTTTTATTAAAAAATGAGATTATTATTGCACTAATATAATATCGCAGTTATATACAGCATACAAGTTATATATTATATAAATATAAAAAAAATGGGACAAAAGTGTTTCAGGCAACCTAACCCGTTTCGACCCATACTGAAATTTACATTAACTACTGATGAAGAATAACTGTTGTACCTTCTGGCGTAAAATTAAATAAGGGAGGAAGGGGTTTGCCGTTTGGTAAGGTTGTGCTTGGCTCCCTTAAATCATCAAAGAACGGATGGGCACATGCTTCCAACTGAAAAACACGATAATCATTAAAATCCCAGTTTATATTCCGATTATATAGACTGCTAAAAATGTAGAAAAGACCCCGAATTCATAAAAAAAAAACTCGGTTTATTATGTACAGGAATGAGATACGAGTAACGAGATTCACTTACAGCACTACATCGCAACCTCGGTGAATATTGGAGTAAGCGTGAGACAAGATCAACGGCTTCAGGTGGCATTCGCTTCTGAAAAATCTGAAAAAGGAATGTACAAAAATTAAATTCATCGGTTTAAATGTCTTCATACTTAAATGCGGATGGTAAGTTTTAAAAAGTATACTCGTAAACCAACCTTATGCCATGGATGAGCCTTGATCTGTGGAAACTTAAATTCTGTGTAATGAGGATTCATACACTTGATTTCCTCTCTTGTTGGTGTTCCCAAAATCTAAATTACGACAAAGCAAACAATATGTCAAAAAGCAAAATCAAAATACGATTTTACAGTAGCGAAAACCGTAAAAGAGCATACCTTGATAATCTCTACGAGCTGATCTACGCCACTTTCACCAGGAAAAAGAGGCTGTAAACGTTTAGAACTCGTAAACATCAGCAAGAGCTTAAATATTTTTATCGTTTGTTATAATCTAATGTTCTTGACTCAAAACGGATGTAACGGCCCAAAAACAGAACGTTTCAGCAATCTTGTCATACATTAAATAAATATTAAATTCTTAATAAAATCAAGATGAAACATTGAAAAGACGAGAGAACCAAACGTAGAATAGTCACATACGTGTCCAAGTAGTAACTCTGCCAACACACAACCAGTAGACCACATATCTATTGCATTGGTGTATTCTGTTGCTCCGAAGATTAATTCAGGAGCCCTATAATATCTTGAACAAATATATGAAATATTTGGTTCGCCAGGAACCTACAATTAAAACAGATAAAGCTCACAACTTGACAATTGCATTGATTCCGTTCTAACCAAGGTTGTAGAACTCGCTAGGCGCTAGTCGGCGGTGGGGTACCGACTAGGGATTAATCGGGATTAATCGGATTGGATTTATATATGTATTTTTCCAAATTTATACATATATAATGTTAATTTTATACCTTATATATATAAATTTTAAAGTTTAGGGGCCAAATATAAACTAGTGAATATGGATGGGGTTTAAATATTAAAATACCTGAACTTAAATAACCATAATCACCTTCATCGTTCACCATACCCCGTTTTTTCCTCCCATTCCTTCTTTCATTGTACGGAACCATCAGACGCAACTAGGGTTTTTGGAGTTTCGTCGATTTTGGTTCTAAATCATGGATTGTCATCCAATTTTGAGCTAAGAACTTATTTGATTTGATCGATTTGCTCCAGTTTTGACCCGTTCGAATTCATTTTTGACTTAATTTTGAGTTTTTTAGGTCCAACAAGGACCAATTTGGTCACACTAATCGGTGATTAATCGTGATTTTTACAACTCTGGACCGCCACCGATTAATTTAGTGATTAGCCCAAAATTAATCAGTAAAGTGGGGACTAGCGATTAATCACCGATTAATCGGTGATTAATCGGGATTTTTACAACCTTGGTTCTAACTAGTGAAAGAAATTAACGGGTGTCCTTACCAACATCTTTGCGCTCCCAAAATCACATAGCTTCAGCTGATGAGTGTGCGGATTAACCTGCAGATCAAGATCTCAAATAACTGTATAGACTTTAAAGTAAATGATAACTCCGTACCAATAGCATGGTTATTAAGGTAATAGTCGATATGCTATATAAGAACGAAGATCTTACCAATAAATTTTGTGGCTTAATATCACGATGGCATACACCAATCCCGTTGTGAATGTAGTTAAGCGCCCGACAGATCTGAACCATGGTGAGTATTGAATGTTAATCAGATAGTCAATTAATGTACAGTCACAGATCAACAAAGCAGAAGCTATTAATCTGAAAATGCAAGTCTCACCTGATATGTGTACAGCTGTACGTATAAAAGAGGTATGTGCTGTGTCATCCTACTGTAATGCCTCGACACCCGATACACTGTTTCAGGTATATATTCTAACACGACGTTTAGGTACACTTCGTTCTTTTCGGTTGTTGAATAGAAACAATTTTTTAAGGGAACAACGTTTGGATGATCAAGCAAACGCATAATTTGAAGTTCCCTGTTCTTGTATCGCTTATCCTGTAGCACCTTCTTTATAGCAACGGACTCGCCGGTTTCGAGGCATTTAGCCTGTTAAAAAAATAATGGTTTATTAAATCGTCACCAATATCTTTGAGCGCAATAAATTTTACGCTTTGAATAGTCAAAGATAGAAATGATATCCACGTACCTCAAAAAACTACACCAAAGGAACCAGTACCAACTACACGCTCCGCCATGTAAGATAAAGTCTGGACCAAAACAAGTTCAATGACGTAAGTCCAACAATTACATTTAAGCTCTCTGGTTAGGCGGTTACTAAAAAATATCCAGCAAAGAGATTACGTACTATGCAAAAATGCTATTACTTTTGGACTATATTTGCAACATTCAAAAGCTGATTATTGACGTTCCTAAGATGACGTCATAACAAATCACGATTCAATGAGTTTATAGACCGGTTACCTGTTTTGGTTGTCCATTTCGACCACCAACAGACGTCACTATTATCTGCCCCTTTTCTGTTCCATTGCCATTGACAACGGTAGCCTCAACTTCCTGCGTTACAAATGAATCAAAAACATATCCAACATAATATAGTACGAATAACTACAAGTAACTTATGACTTCAATTTGCATTTTACCTTGTCTTCAGATTTATCTTCCTTGATTTTCATTCATGCATTTCTTTCGGTAGCTCATCAACATCAGATTTTTCAGGTTTATCTGTACAAGTAGCGTTGGATGTGCTTGCAGCCATATCTGTGGATGCAGCATCCATAGGCTGCTCTACCGCTGCTGCACTTTTCTCTACCGATTGTGGCTCTCGTTCAACGCTAACATCTGATTCAACCTCTTGCTCAACTTTTACTCTCTTACTAGAATCTTCAACCTACCAAAAAAAATGCCTACTTTATAATAATAATAATAATAATAATAATAATAATAATAATAATAATAATAATAATAATAATAATACTAGAATCTTCAACCTACCAAAAAAATGCCTACTTTATCAAAATAATAATAATAATAATAATAATAATAATAATAATAATAATAATAATAATAATAAATAATAATAATAATAATAAATAGCAAGACCATCTGCATTTCTGTAATAACGAGCCGCAACAATATCATATCACTCATCAAATCAAACAATGGTACCAAAAGATCAATACAGATCAGACAACATTTTAAATAAATTACATATCCAATTTTAATTATGATAAATCACATGAATTCAAACAAACCCTATTCATAAATCACCTCAACAGTAAATCAAAACCTTCAATCACACAATACCCTTTACATAAGATCAATTAAAGATTACTAAAATAAGTAAAATACACACAACAAAATGCCACTTAATAAAAAAAAATCAAAACTTTCAATCACTCTTTAATCTTTAAAATAAATTATAAACTCCATTACAAAAATCACATGAATATAAAACAGACCCTCTTCATAAATCAGCTCAACAGTAAATCAAAACAATCAAGAGTTCAATCACTCTATACCCTTTACATAAAATCAATCAAAGAATACTAAAACCAGCAAAATATACAGAATAAAATGCTACTTAATAATAAAAATCAAAACTTTCAATCACTCTATAATCTTTAAAATGCATAAATTACATCAACAGTAAATCAAAAACCTTCAATCACTCAATACCATTTACATAAAATCAATCAAGGATTACTAAACTCAGCAAAATACACAGAACAAAATGCCACTTAATTAAAAAAAAAAATCAAAACTTTAAAATAATCTTTAATCTTTAAAATAAATTAGATCAACAGTAAATCAAAAACACTAAAAATCAGTCAATACCTTTTACATAAAATCAATCAAAGATTACTAAACTCAGCAAAATACACAGAACAAAATGCCACTTAATTAAAAAAATCAAAACTTTAAAATAATCTTTAATCTTTAAAATAAATTAGATCAACAGTAAACCAAACACTAAATCACTCAATACCCTATACATAAAATCAATCAAAGATTACTAAAATCAGCAAAATACACAGAACAAAATGCCACTTAATTAAAAAAAAATCAAAACTTTAAAACAATCTATAATCTTTAAAATAAATTAGATCAACAGTAAATCAAAACACTAAAAATCACTCGATACCCTTTACATAAAATCAATCAAAGATTACTAAAATCAGCAAAACACACAGAACAAAAAATGCCACTTAATTAAAAAAAACAAAACTTTAAAACAATCTTTAAATCTTTAAAAAAAAAAAAGACTCACAGGATCTGAAACAGATGAGCGACCAGAAGCAATACTCTTCAACCGACGCATCATCACATTCATTATGTTTCACAAACTCATAAACACTCTTTCAAACTTTCTCTCTCTAAATCTATAGCTTTCTCTCTCTAACTCTATCTTTCAGTCCCTGTCTGGTCAAAGGTGAAAAAAAAAAAGAAAGAAAGAAAGCCAATCATTCATTCATTCCTTACCTCATTCTGTACGCTAGTCAAAGTTTAATGACAGCCGTTGGATGGGATGATGAGAGTTTGATCTGACGGTTGGTAGTGAAGGTAACATTGGATGCTAGTGAAAGAGGTTTGAATTGTTGTTTCCGGAAATGCCGTTCCTTTGGGAATATTCTTTTGGTGCCCACCCTATTGTTATTGTCATTTCTTGTCCTTATAGCAATGTTTTCAGAACCGGATCGAACGTTAAACCGTAGTCCCCAGTTCGCCGATCCGACCGGTCCACGAACCGGCCCACAAAGAAACATAAACCTAAATATTTTTTAAAACAATAAAAAAAACCCGTTTCAACGGTCCAACCGGTTCAAAAAGGCGGTTCGATGTCAGGGCGGTCCGATGTGCCAACACGAACCGGCCGGGGGTCCGGAGCCCGGTCCGACTGGCCGGTCCGGGTTTCAAAACACTGCCCTATACTATTTGAGTTTGATGAATTCATTTGGAAGTGGTAAAAATATTCGTGCTATGAAGCGGGGGTTTTAGTTCGTATTGGTTTGGTAGACACTATCACTCGACTAAGTAACTTTTTACTGTCTTTGTCGTAAGGAAACAAAAAGTGTCAAAAGCAAATCGTATAAACACATGTTGGTTGTCATGACATGTTTTTTCATGATTGTCACTTTGCCTGAAGCAGCTTTACGAGCAGTCGTGAAAGCACTACTCCCCAAGCCCATCATAAGAGAAATGCGTTAGATCCACACATGTGTGTTTGTCTCTTATTCTTCCAAAGACCAGAATGTCTGATGGTATAAGTGTTGATCTCCCCTCCAATGTCTCTTTCTTAGTGGAAATCTCGGCTTGCCTGAATATGTCAAAAAGAACATTAATCTTAATCAAATCATGTTGGTACTTTAACCCTTTGAATTTTCTACAATGTATAGCATGCTCCCCAAATGAGTCTCGACACACCTTACGACAAATAGGACATAACTCATCAACAAAAATAGGGGAATAATGAGGCGATACTTAAGGATAGTACGATACTTCATCGATAAAATATGTTGGCCTAAGCCATTTATAGGGATCACGAGAAGGAAATCTTGAGCATGTAGCACTCTTAAATGCTCAAAAATGGTTTTTTTTTCTAATGATCATGTCAAATTGTACTTCCATGTCATGAACATTTTATTAAAAAGGGCACTCGCAAATGCATGTTGGGCTTTAGGGGGCGGTGTCCTTATTAGTGAAACCCCTGATGTCGAATCTTGGAATCATATCTCGAAGACAAGCCATTGCACAAATATAATCAGAATGTATACCACATATGCCATTGTCCCATATTATGAGGTCTTATAGCACCCGAGATTAGGCGCATCAGTGTGACACTCATTCAACACCATGTTGACATTATGTAATATGGTCCCTGTGCCACCCGACACACCGACCCCAATTTGAAAATCATTAAGGTACTTTGGTCATTTCTTTACCAACGCCCTTCATAAGAACCATGGAAACCAGATGCCTCCATAGATTACGCACTACAATAGGTCGGATCCTGTTGTCGGGTTGTAAGAGCAGCATAAGAGAGCACATGCAACAAGCTCTCATAAACTCGATGGCATCTCCCCTAACTACAGATTAACCACTGCAGTGATAGCACATACGAGATAATTGGCAACAGTAGACTCGTTTCCACAAAAAGCATCCAACATGTGTTGTGACCTCAAACAGTCCCTACCACACAAAGTTTCCTTATGAAACTATTTAATGCAACAAAGGACACAATCAACTTCCATATAAAGGGAGCTTGAAATATATAGTGCTCAACATAAATGGAGGTTCGTATGTGTGGTGTTTAGCCTCTAATGTTGGTGTGGCATCACCATTGTATGGAGCAACACCATAAGTGTTGAAATATTTGATTAAAAATTAGTGGGATCAGTCAACAACATTTCTCAAAATAATTCCATTGACCAATCAAGACCGATACCTTTCAAGGCAAATTATCTGTTGGTCTTGGCTAATGTCAGCAATTCTTTTCAATGCCATTTAGTGTATTTTCCTTATTTAGCATTTGTATAGGCTATAGTGATTCTATACGTAGGCCTTTGTAAGACACACAAGAAATACAAAAACTTCTCATCTTTTC